>ML660787.1:1338621-1370669 GCA_007570785.1 Antilocapra americana | reverse complement strand
CAAGAATATACAATGGAGAAAAGACAACCTCTTTAACAAGTGGTGCTGGGAAAACTGGACAGCCACTTGTAAAAGAATGAAACTAGATCACTTTCTAACACCATACACAAAGATAAACTCAAAATGGATTAAAGATCTAAGCATAAGACCAGAAACTATAAAACTCCTAGAGGATAACATAGGCAAAACACTCTCTGCTATAATCCAAAGCAGGATACTCCATGACCCACCTCCCAGAATATTGGAAATAAAAACTCGAATAAACAAATGGGACCTAATTAAAATTAAAAGCTTTTGCACAACAAAGGAAACTATAAGCAAGGTGAAAAGACAGCCTTCAGAATGGGAGAAAATAATAGCCAATGAAGCAACAGACAAACAATTAATCTCAAAAATATACAAACAACTCCTGCAGCTCCATTCTAGAAAAATAAACAACCCAATTAAAAAGTGGGCCAAAGAACTTATCAGCTTTCTTTACAGTTCAACTTTCACATCCACTTGGAGAAGGAAATGGCAACCCATTCCAGTGTTCTTGCCTGGAGAATCCCAGGGATGGGGGAGCCTGGTGGGCTGCCATCTATGGGGTCTCACAGAGTCGGAAATGACTGAAATGATTTAGTAACAGCAGCAGCTCACATCCACTCATGACTCCTGGAAAAACCATAGCTGTGACTAGACCGACTTTCGCTGGCAAAGTAATGCCTTTGCTTTTTAATATGCTGTCTAGGTTGGTCATAGCTTTTCTTCCAAGGAGCAAGTGTATTTTACTTTCATGGCTGCAGTGACCATCTGCAGTGATTTGGGAGCCCAAGAAATTAAAGTCTATCACTGTTTCCCCATCTATTTGCTATGAAGTGATGGCACTGGTGATGGGACAGTGTGTAAAACGGTTTTACACAGTGTCAACACAATAAGTAGTCAATAAGCATTACCTATTATGTGTTTGGCTAAGTTAGAGCTGGTATACCCAGTCTATGAAGTCATCCTTTCCTATTTCTTTATGTTAGAGGCAGCCTAACATTTTTAAAAGCATCATGTGTGCTTAGTCACTCAGTTGTGTCCGACTCTTTGTGACCCCATGAACTGTACCTTGACAGGCTCCTCTGTCCATTGGGATTCTCCAGGCAAAAATACTGGAGTAGGTTGCCATGCCCTCCTCCAGGGGATATTCCGAATCCAGGGATCAAATCAAGGTCTCGTGCATTGCAGGCAGATTCTTGACCATTTGAGCCACCAGGGAAGCTCATCAAAGTATCATATTAAAAATACATTTTTGTCATATATCTTTGTTTATATATTTATCTCTCATCTTTATCTTTCTATCTTCATTGTCTTTATCTGTCATAGGTTAGCATATTCTGTGTTTTAATATTCTATTATTATATTATATAATATTTATTATATATAATTATATTATAATATTCTATTATACCTATTCACCATTTATTTATGTAACTCATATAACTCCAATCTTCATCTGTAAATACTCATTTTACCTTTTCCAGATTCCTGAGAGGTGACCCTGTCTGTTCTCAGGCTCATATTGCCATGTCCATCCAGCTTCATGCCAACATATATAGCAAAGAGGAAAGGAGGCCAGGAAACAAATAAAAAAGTTTAGTTGGGAAACATTTTCCTTGATCTTATTCTCTGTATTTGGAGTGAAGTTTATGTTGATAACATTTACTTCAACAGCAAAGAATGTTTTGTTTCTCTTTACTCAATTGCTAAACTTGGATAGAAAAGGGAAAAACTGTAACCTCTAATTTTTTCCCAGACCATAAAGCTTGGATAAAGTTTAAATACTCATAGGTGTAGATCTAGGATTGGCCAGCTGTTCCCTGCAGGTGGATAGTTGTAATGACTCCCTGGGTTCCATCACCCTAAAACACACTTTAAAAAAATGCTGTCATGTGAACATAGCACCTGCCCTATCACATATGTCTCCAGGCAACTGGAATGCAGCATAACGAAGACCTTGACTCAATGTTTTATTTACTCCAGTTTTGCTGCAAGGAGCTTAAAAAAATCTCTCAAAAAAAGACTTTCCTTAGGAATAGTACATATTTTCATTTTTGGAAACTATGGGATACCATCAAAGATGTCATGACCCATACAAACAGCATAAAATAATATTTATATATTAATAATACTAAGTATATAAATAATACTTGTGATGCTTTTGAGAAGAGAGTACTTTATATTTTTCAAGGGTATTCTAGGCTCTTAAATAAATTTTCATTATCTCTTTCCATATTTTTTCTTTAATTTCATGAAACATGGCTAAATATACTTCGGATAAACTTTTTGACTTCTCAAGAAAATTTCAGTTTCTATCTATGAACAGTGCAGCTATTGACTACTTTAAAACTTCAATATAGTATAATTTTTGAGGACAGGGAATGCTTACCAAGACAGAGATAATATACCTGAAATCTTATTAGTTTTAGTTTATGTAATTATATATGTGTGTGTGCGTGTGTTAGACCCTCAGTCCTGTCTGTTTCTTTGTGACCCCATGGACTGTAGCCTGCCTCTGTCCATGGAATTCTCCAGGCAAGAATACTGGAATGGGTATCCATTTCCTTCTCCAGAGGATCTTCCTGACCTAGGGATTGAACCTGGGTTTCCTGCATTGCAGGCGGGTTCTTTACTGTCTGAGCCACCAGGGAAACTCTAATTATATGTGTACCTGTGAAGTATACAATGGGGATATCTGGCATTTATATACAAATTAAGCAATACAGAATTTCTGATGTAGTCTTACTATTTCCATAGCATAAAGCATACTACAGCATTCTAACATGATTTAAAGGAACTGTAGCATTAATTCTTTGAACTTGAATTTTAAAAAATCAGATAGCTAAAAATTAGCTTAAACTATTAATCACATTATTTTTTTGTTTGTTTTTTTAATTTATTTATTTTAATTGGAGGCTAATTACTTTACATTTTAGTAGTGGTTTTGCCATACACTGACATGAATCGGCCATGGGTATACATGTGCTTCCCATCTTGAACAACCCCCACTTCCCTCCCCATCCCATCCCTCTGGGTCACATAACTTTAGAAAAGAAACCCTCAAAATTATCCTAATTTAGTCTTGTATCTGTAATGTACAATTTTTTGTTTCAAAAATAAACTCTCAAAAATGTATTTTTGATTTTGCATTAATGAGCTTCCTTTCAGTTCAAGGGAAACGATGGTAGCGGCATAAACATCTGAAAGTACAGCAGCCATTATAAAGTGGTGTTTGCGACGAGTACAGTTGTAGTTCGAGCGGATGTTTGTCAGCCTCATACTAATGAATTCGTAATAAATACCACGTATTGTATTCTTGCACAATGAATTCATGTGTGAATTTATGAATGAATTTATGTATGAAGCCCTGTATGTACCAGGGCTTCCCTCGTTGCTTAGACAGTAAAGAATCTTCCTGTAATGTGGGAGACCTAGGTTCGATCCCTGGGTTCGGAAGATCTGCTGGAGGAGGACATAGCGACCCACTCCAGTATTCTTGCCTGGAGAATCCCCATGAACAGAGGAGCCTGGTGGGTTATAGTTCATGGGGTCACAAAGAGTCAGACATGACTGAAGCAACTGAGCACAGCGCAGCAGGTATTGTAATTCTAGGAAGGAATATATTATTGTCTAGTACTGATATATACATATGATACAAACCATGTGCTTGAGACAAAAAAATACTGAAAATCACACTCACTATATAGTAATACACTCTTGGCAACAGTGTCGCAACTAGAAAACAATACTTGTCTCAACAGTTACCTTCAGTGAAACACTCCTACTTCCATCAATTTTATTTCAACCAATCACCATCTTCTGTGCATGGCTGTGCTGATATAATAATCCTTTTCTTTCTCTAGTCAAAATGTTTTATATTTTTTGTCATTTTATTAATTTCCTGCTTTGGGAGTAATTTTACTGTCAATTCATGAGAACTTTGAAGTGTCATGAAATTTCTAGAAAGTATAGTACTAACAATTAAAATTTAACCAGAAATACCTTTGACAGTATCATTTGAATGTGCAGTCTCTTCATATAATGTAAGTGAAGGCAAAGGGAAAAATCTGTAAAATGAATAGTTCTGACAGCAAATATACCCATTATATAGCACATACTTACATATGTCATAGTAGTAGCTTCTGTAACATACAAATACATTGGAAAATAAAATGCACAGGGACATGAAGCTATTAGATCATGCAGACTGCCTTTTTCATGTTAGCATGAAAAATGTTATTTCATGTTAGTATGTCAGCCTTAAGCAGCAAAAATTCCGATGTATAAAAAAACATTGCTAACAGATCTGTCACCCTTATCCTCCTTTTTACTTTGCATATACATCTCACAATTCTCTAAAGGGACATCTCACAATTCTCTGAAGGGCTTGTCTCCTCATTCAGCCTCTCGTGAAATCCCTGAGCTGCATTTTCATCTGGTGCCTCTATGCACAACTGACTATCTTTCATCTCACCTGATAGGTGAGGCTTCCTCAAATTCCAGGTACTGTTAGAGGATTTGAGGAATGCTCTGTGAGAAGAAAATCATGAGAGACTAGAAGGATATACTCCTCTCAAGGGAAGTCACTGCAGAAAAAAAATCAATCACGTGAACTAAGAGCTTTTGATGAATAAATAATTCATATGCACTAAATTAATTAACCAATTTCCAAGTCAGGCTTAGTATAGCATTCTAGGGTTAGCTAGCATTGCATCAATCGAAACATAATCATTTAGTTTTGGTTCATATGATTTTCAAATACAAAATGACTGTGCCGATTGAAGACTACCATCTAAGAGGCTGTAATAGCCAAAACCAGGTGGTTGGGAAGTTGCTTTCCAAGGCACAAACCAAAGACTAAAACAAGTATTTTTTCCTAAACCACTATGACCACCGTATTTAATAGTGTTGACATTTACATAAATGGATTGCAGTGTAGTTGTCGAACATATACTAGGATGATTCCATAATCCTGTTTTAATTAGATGGATGTTGTGAGTATAGAAAAATCACAAGCTGCACTCCCTGTGGTGATGCCATACTGGCAAGGAATCAATCACCACGGCTCTGGTTGCCATAGAAACTGATAGCTCCTGCACCACCATTAAGTGGCAAATGATTGGTGGTGTACTCATAACGCAGGGAGAGCAATGAGTTTTTCTATCCTGTCCAGCAGCTGTGCCAGAGAGTTAATTAAAAGCAGAGAACATGAAATAAATCTAAATCTGTGAAGAAATGAAATGTACAGTACAAATTGAATTCCCGTGTCGAACAGGAATTAATATGCAGTGCAAACCACAGAGCTGCCTGAACAAGCAGCAACTGGGAATCTTGGAAAATAATGCCTCTGAGGTGGTTAGAGCTGAAATGTGGAGAGGGCACCTCCTTATCTTATTACCTAAACAAGCACTTTGTTCAGCATTTGTGTGGACTGATGCATGCAAATTGCAGCCTCAAATGTTAAGAGTTCCCATTTCTAGGCAGGAAGGACAAAGCTTAACTAAGATTTAATTAATAAACTGTTAGCAACTGCAGTTTATCAGCTGTGAACACAATGTAAGTAAATGTTTCTACTCCTGTACTAGAATTTACCAGACAACCTCTGTGAAAGTCAATGTGTTTTTATTGATAAGCCACAAATACAGCATTCATATATCAAATATTGTGAGTCGAGAAGCAAACATCTGAAATGCTTTCCTAGGAAATAAGAGAAGCTTGACATAGAAATAAAGTTTATTTTCTATTTTCCATAGAATGAGCTACAACAGATCAGGCATGAAATATTTAACTAGAGAGTATCACGATTTTTTGGTTCAGTCCACACTCATTCTATGACTTCAGTGTTATCATTTAGAAAAGCTTAGTATTCCAGTAACCTGTTCTCTATTTGAAGCCAACCACTCCCATTGGGCAAGTAGAACAACCCAGGGTCCACACCATGTATCTCTACAGCTGCCAAATATGCATGTTTATATGAGTTAGAGGAAAGAATACCATTTTAGATCATGTACTTCCTTCTTCTCCCCCAACTAGGACAGAATCAGGAAGTGAGCACTGCTGGCTATGGAAGAGCAAAAACTGGGAAACTTAAGAGATTATATCATTATGATGCATTTATATGCACTTAATGCCCATTTAATGAACTGCTAGAGTTTTTCTTTTATCAAGATGTATTTTTATCTGGTTCTCTATTTCTAATAGCAATTGGATTGCTCATCTAAGAATTTACTTAATTCTTTCAATCACCCACTTTAAGTATATTTTCCAGTGTGAAAAAAACACCATGTTTCCATACTTATTTATGATGAATTCACCTATATGAATTAATTTTCATATTAAGAACTACTTGGTTTGAATATATATATATATACATGGCATATGGAGCAAAGTTCTAAAGTAGCTTTTTCAAGAGGAGTTTTGTACATTTTGCAGACCATGAATACATTTCCAACACCTGGTCAAATCAGCGCTATTTTAAGAGAATGACTTCAATATGACATAAGGTGAAAGAGATGAACAAAAATGTTCTTGAAATAAAGGGAGAAGGAGTTTTCAATATTCTTACTTTACCAGTTTAAATATAGTCAAGTTAATTATACCACACTTATTATTACCTCTGAGTAGAATCATATATGATCATTAGCAGGAAAACTATCTGATGTTTTCATGGGAGTGAGTATCTAAGTGCACGAAAAGAAGAATTTTTTAAAAGTATGTTAAGTGTCCAGAAATACTGAAATATGTCAGAATATACAAAATCAAAAGTTTATGTAATTCATGTGTAAGGCTGGAAAAGATCTTTTTGTATGGTAAATATATCTTTTAATAGACATTTCAAAATGGAGTTCAAAAATGCTAATGCTGATCAAAATATTCCTTTAAATTAACAGATGTAGGAAGTTGCAGGGTAAATGTATACTTTTTCAAATATTCTATCCAGTTAGAATCCATTACATCTGGTGTTAGGGTCATGTCATGGGGTCTTATGAATCATGAAATAGTAATTTCTGTGGTTAATAACAAACACTATGGATAAATTTCATGAATGCATATCCTTTTTCCCATTGTCATTGTCTTGATTTACATCCCTATAATCTCTGATTTGGATTTTTACTATTGTCCCTTAACTGAGCTCCTTGGAGTACCATTTTCATCATTATGTGGGGAGGGGATTGATATATATCACTTGATAAAGATTCTATAGGTGTCTTTCTAGAATTGTAGTGTGTTTCATTTTATTCACCATACCCAGATGAAACCCAGAACTCTACAGGAGTGTTTTCAAACCAGTGTATTTATCAAAACTAGGAAAAACTAGAAAACTTGAAGAAAGATGTGAGAGAGAGAGAGATTGAGTGTTGGCTGGTATATTCCCAGGATATGTAAATTCTGATCTAGTGGTTCTGCAAAGCACTGAACATTCAAATTTTTAGGAACTTTCAGAAGAGCAAAATTGCTTTAGAAAAAGAGACAAAAATTAAGTCCTAATCAATTCTGACATCTATTGATCTTTCAACCATTTTTATTGATGACCACTTATCAGGGAAAAATTATGGTGAAGTTCCATAATTTGTATAAGCAATACCAATCTTGTTGCCCTCTCAGTCGATTTTTTAAACTACTTTGCTATGACTGAATTTATGAGAATAACAATAAGAAAAGGATATTTTCTTCATAAAATATGCATAAATTTGCAAAGAATTCACAAGATTTTACTGACTCCTCAGAACCACCCCTGATAAAACCACCCCTGACCTTCTTTATATAGTCTAAGTTACATATTTGGCATTCTCAGAATTGCTTCTGACTTGCACTTTGCATCATGTACTTAGTTAAATTTTAGTTGCTATTATTATCATAGTTATTTATTATAAGTAAGATCTTTTATATAAAATCTTTAGTCTTTAGATCTTTATGAATCAGGAAATAAAGCTTTGTTCCTCCTGAAAAATAAATCATACGTGTTTTAAAAGAATGTTAAAGTGCAACCATTTAATTTTCAGTTTCAAGTGAAGCCCCGAAGTGATTTTTGTCATAGACTAAATTGAAGTACAAGAACATTATGAAATAAGTACAACATCACTTGCAAAATAAGTTTATAGAAAATTTGTCCTGCAATTCTTAGCCTCATCATCACAACAAGGGTATATATCAGTTAGGAAGTTAAAGGATGATTCCTTGAAAAAAGTTGGTTGTGTGTGACCCCATCCCATTAGTGGTTTTTTCCTCTCTCATCTCTCTTTAAAATAGAAAAACTTTAAAGAGACCTTTTGGAAAAAGTATAATGTTTCCCCTGATGTGTGAAAGCAAAAATCAACTGATATCCTACCAAGCTTCGGAAGTCTCAAAAATGAGAGACTGGAAGCCTAAGCATTCTCACAACAGAAAAACAGAGAGATGGCCATGTCAGGCTGGATATTGTTAGAGGAAAGTATGAAAGTTTCCTCTGGACCATAGCTATATACTACATATAATAGAAAGCTGGCATGCGGCTGTCATAGAGACTGACTCAGAATATCACATAAAGAGGCAAGGAGCAAGATAACCCAAATGTTTCTTAAAAGAAAGAATAAATATACTGACCATTATAGATGTTGCATTTCTCTAGTAATGTAAGGGTTTTGAAAACCCACAAAATGTCGCACAAGAAAACGAATCATTTCTGAAAAATTTGTGAGACTCAGAGAGCTTGACACATAATTGCAGCTTTAGTCAAGTAAGGCATTCTTTGTCCTTCTCTTCTTTTGTCAAGCATCTATATCTTACCTGATTTTGGAGCTAGATTCACCTATAATATTTGAGGGACCCAAGAAACATCATATGTTTAAATAGTTCTATGAATTAAAGTTAAAAAGCTCTTAGATAAAATATGCTCTGTTATTTTTACCTGAAAAATATACATCCCTAAATATCCAATAAACCAGAGTTAAATTTAGAATTCTTAACATCATTTTGGTCCAGTGCTAGAAACTGGCAGCATGTAGAAAACCCACCACTGGTCTCCTGCAATTTTGGGAAAGCCTGCAGCCTGTCTCTCTTCTCTTTTTGCCCCAGCTCCTTTCAGCACTATGAGAAATCTCACAAACAGACATAGAAATACCTGAGACTGTATGCCCACATTTCATCTGCATTGCTACAGACAACTGGCCAACCCCCTTGACCAGTCCCCAATCCAAGGCGTGATCACTCCAGCAGAGCAGCCCTCTTAGCAGGGAAACCCCTAGGGAAGTGCCCCAAATGGACCAAAGATTCAGGCTTGGCATCATTTGGGCAAAGAATAGCAGGGTCTGGCATATTTCTAGCATAGTGAGGCTAAAGAAGGCTGATTCATAAAAAGTATTCCTCTTTTTTGTTTTGTTTTTTTTTTTTGCATAATCTCTCCATCCCATGTAGCTGGGCAACACTAGAAGACAGTCAATAGGAGACACCCTAAAGCATGGAATCCAGGGTAAGCGCTCCTATTTCTGTTTAAAGGTAAAACTGTCTTTAAAAATTGATAATCATTATTAGCATGATGGAGATTAGAAAACACACAAAGGCACACACACACAAGGCAGAGAAAGAGAGCAGAACCACCGCCCTCTCTGCTGGGGGTTGGCCTATGGCTTGTGCAAACTGGTGAGAGGAGTAAACTTGATAAAATCTAACATATTGATTCCTTTAGACATTTAAATAGCTTGATTAGACATTTGAATTACTGACTAGAGGACTTTTTATCACCTGGTAATGATTCAAAATTAATGAGACTTGACCAAAATTCCATTCATGGGAAGAGAAAGAAATGGCCCCAAAGGAAAACAAAAAGCAAAAGAAAATATGTTGCTTATAAGTGAGTTTATAAGTCCTGCTTTTTCAATCTATTTATTACAACTTTGTTCCTATAATCAATGAGAATTTTATAGCTAATCATATCTTCATTTTGCTTTTTAGGAAGCTCAGTCAAGTATGTATACTGGCTCTTATAGACTATGCTTGCATAGTATCCTTTTCTCCAGTCTTATGTTTCCATCTACATTGTTCAGTTCATTCTTCCACTTTATTTCGTAGTGCATGTATTTTCATAAACTTGCCAAAAGAATGAATGATCATTATATATATATGTGTGTGTGTGTGTATGTATATATAGATGTGCTGTGCTGTGCTTAGTTGCTCAGCTGTGTCTGACTCGTGAGCCCGTGGACTGTAGCCTGTCAGGCTCCTCTGTTCATGCGGATTCTCCAGGTGAGAATATTGGAGTGGGTTGCCATGCCCTCCTCCAGGGAATCTTCCTGACCCAGGGATGGAAACTGCATCTCCTGCATTGGCAGGCAGATTCTTTACCACTGCACCACCTGGGAAGCAATATCTCCAAGACATCTCATTAATAAAGACCAGAACATCAAATGTTAATTGTTGAATCAAAATGTAGAATTAAACATTGGATTTCACTCTCTGGTTTCTCATAAATTCTATACAAGTCACATACCCACTTTATGTAAACATGTTCTCTTTCACAAGGATACTAAGATAATTAAATGCAAAAGACTTTGAAAAAATATATATATACACTTTTTTTTTTCTGAATTGGTTTCAAAACAAAGCTAGATCATATCAGAACAGACTGAAACCAGGGGAACTGGAGGACCACCAGAATTGTCTAAAGCACCATTCAGGAGGCAAGGAGGATGATGCCATCTAAAGAGATCCCCTTTCATTAATTGTCTGTGTGTGATGGGTAAAACATAAATTCTAGTCAGCATCTTACTTTATTCACTTAGCAAACGTATGTTGAGTGCTTGTTCTGTGTCAGTCAAAGCAAGTAGACAAAATGTACCTGCCTATCCACCACTGAGTGAGAAGGTTAGTGGCAATTCTGCTTTATAATCTTGCTACCTATGTAGTGTACTGGGCCCAGACTCAGGAGGACTCCACATTTGGTTTAATGTTATCTGGTTGCTGTTATGAAATCCTAACCATTTCTGAATAAAGAGAGTTTTCAATTTGTACTGGGCTCTGCCATTTATTGGACCTGGTCCTGGACAGTGGCTGCACGTGCTAAATCTTTGCCAGTCTACAGATTCCCCCAACACCCTCATATCTTATTTGGATCTAGCAGTCACACTTTTATGCCTGTGAATGGATTTTGGCTTTTTTGTCAAGACACGACTTTGTCCCATTTGTGTGTCCCTATCAGGAATAAAAAAGAACAATTTGAAAATATACACAAGTCCTCTCCTGTGTCAGCAAGACTCTGGAGTGATTTAACATAAATGATTAGTTTGTAATGTGCTTATTCTTGGGGAGAACAAGTTTCATGGGAGAAAGAATTCTGCAAATTAAAAAAAAAAAGTGAAGTCTGCCTTAGTAACCTCAGAGATGACACTGTGTATTGTTCTTATTTCCCTTTTGTGACTTCTGCTGGGTAGTGCTCTCTAGCTATATCCTTGAGCATAGAAGCATGAAATTTCTTCAGGGACATTAATTTCTCCTTCACAATTCTCTACTATTGAGGTTTGTTTGTTTGTTGTCTATTTATTTATTTGCTATTCAGTTCTAACTAGCACAAACTGGGCACCCACAAAAACTTTAGTTTTATTACCTGTGTATGAATTCTTTCCTTGCATGGCTTAACATTTATTTTGCATCCTCAGTGCCTATTCGAGGCAGGGTCTAAAACTTAGAAATTATTTGCCAAGTGACTGAGATAACTTCTCATATTCAGGACTCAGACTAACAGTTTACATGTACCATTTTATGGAATTATATAGGAATTATCCATATCTGTAAGCTTTTATAAAATTCAGAAAGCTGTATTTGATCCCTGTAATGCTCTCTGTGATATCTTTGCAATGGGTATTTTCTTAGCAATGCAATACTTTATGGTATATCAAGGCCTGTTTGGTAGTTCAGGAACTACAGCTTCTGCTTGGGATCTCAGACATCCACCTTAGACTGCTGTGTCATGTTAAGAAGTTCATTTAAAATTTAGGTCATCTAGGTTGCTTCCATGTCCTGGCTATTGTAAATAGCATGGCGATGAACACTGGGGTACAGGTGTCTCTTTCAATTCTGGTTTCCTTGGTGTATATGCCCAGCAGTGGGACTGCTGGGTCATATGGCAGTTCTATTTCCACTTTTTAAAGGAATCTCCACACTGTTCTCCATAGTGGCTGTACTAATTTGCACTCCCACCAAAAGTGTAAGAGGGTTCCCTTTTCTCCACATCCTCTCCAGCATTTAATGCTTGTAGTCATCAGCAGACTAATGGATAAGAAAGCTGTGGTACATATACACAATGGAATATTACTCAGCCATTAAAAAGAATACATTTGAATCAGTTCTACTGAGGTGGACAAAACTGGAGCCTATTATACAGAGTGAAGTAAGCCAGAAGGAAAAACAACAATACAGTATACTAATGTATATATATGGAATTTAGAAAGATGGTAACGACAACCCTGTATGCGAGACAGCAAAAGAAACACAGATGTATACAACAGTCTTTTGGCCTCTATGAGAGAAGGCAAGGGTGGGATGATATGGGAGAATGGCATTGAAACATGTAAATTATCATATGTGAAATGAATCACCAGCCCAAGATTGATGCTTGATACAGGGTGCTCAGGGCTGGTGCACCAGGATGACCCAGAGAGAAGGAATCGGGAGGGAGGTGGAAGGGGATTCTGGAAGGGGAACACATGTATACCCATGGCGGATTCATGTCAATGTATGGCAAAACCAACACGATGTTGGCTTTGTGTAAAGAAAATAAATTAAAAAAAATTTTAAATGTATTAGGGAAGATAAATAGCAAAATGCCTTTTTAAGTCAAAGAGTTCAGAAGTAATAAAAGTTTTAGGTTTCAGGAGCATGCTTCTAGTTCGTCTAATTTTCAAGTCATTTATTGTATCCATAAACATGAAGATAAACTTTAGATGTCAGTATGCCTGAATGTCACACCTGAATTGTTTCATATGACAAAAATTTAGTGATAGTAAAAATATGATTAGATATTGTTAGTCTGTTTCAAACAAAAAATTCTCTACTCAAGTAATATTTCTCTGTATATTAGCTCAATAGAATTCAGAAGTCAAGTATGAGGTTAGATAACCTTCTTACAGCATCAGTAGAATCATTTAGATCTAAATATTATCAATTTATATGTCACAATATTGTAATATAATGATTTTTATTATACTTTGGTTTTATATTGCTTGGATAGATGGGATTTCTGGATCAACTATAATTCTAAGATACAGTGAAATTTATTTTAATAATGAATATACTGGAAGAGTATAATAGACACAGAAAAAAATGGCTTCTTTGAGACAATTGAAGAAGTGATAGTCATAGGGGAGAGAAGATGATGCATCTTCTCTCAGAAAAGAAAAGAAAAAACATAAAATTGTATAATTGAAAGTTGTAATTATCATTAACCTATGTAGGCAAGAAAAGTAGAATGGTATTGTATTTTTTCAAAATAAAGCAATACATGAGTAAAGCATGCTATGCCTACAATAACATTCTAGGTATTATATCTTAAACTACATGTGGGAACGTGAACAAAGCCACCTGAGAACAATTTTGGATTAATCTTTAGGGCTCAGAAATCATTAGGATGCTTAGCAGAATAGAATCCAAATTCAGTGAAAATGGGTGTGTATGTGTGGTGTTTTTTATAATAAATATGTTTAAATATTTATTGGATTTTTGAAACAGCATAAAGTTAAATACATAAAAAAATAAAATAAAATTTAGGTCAGTCACTGTCCCCGATTGAGTCCTCTGGAAGCACAGCTGTTGTGGAATTTTCAGTGCAAGTTGTTTACAGGGGATTGAAAGTGGTACAGGGCATGGGAAGAAGCGGGATTAGTGAGAGGAAGAAGTCCTCACACCATAATGTGCCTTGACCAACCATAGAAAGCTCTGGAGGAAGTCTCACTTCCGATCGAAATAGCAGGGTCTGTATATTGTCATCCCATTGTCATCGGGAGCAGCTTACTTTGGGGTGGGCTTGCCCTTAAGCAAAGTGATCTTTGCAGCTGAGGCAGAACCTCAATTTGCAGAAAGCTGGAGGCTATCTCCTGATTTCTCTCTATGTAGCTGGTTAACAAGTTCTTCCTTGAAATGAGATCTGGGTAATACATCCCCATGTCTATCACAGATTTTCATCATAATAGCTCTTGGTCTAACTAACTTTTTAGACCAAATGATCAGAATAATTAAATGCTGAAAAATTAAAATTCTGTTGTAAAGTGAAGTGTTCAAAACAGGTGCACTATCATGAAAATTAGACCAGCAATTATATTCTATAGAGCACTACAAAAAAGGTTTCACAATTTATTTCTTTATATTCATTGTGTGTCTTTTAAACATTGTATTTTCTATTTGCCAACAGTCTGAGTGAGGAAACTTGAATAAAATATTGTTATATCACTGGCAGTGTCATTATTCTCATGATCCTGGGTGACTCTAGACAGTCTTTTTATGTTTCAAAATAGAACTGTTTCTGGCTTTGTTAATCACAAGGAGATGTGATATTTCATCATCAATTTCATTATTATTTCTATTATTCTATTACTGTTTTCTTATGCTCAAAAGGGTATTATTTATTATGTTTTATAGTTAATTTTTTAAATTGCTCATTTGAGTACTTTTTATATAAAACTTCCAAACACTTTAACAGAATGAACTTTTTTTTCATAATTATATACCCAGTACATAGATGAAGTTCCCAGGACAATTTGGGAGGTAAATAAATATTTAAGTGACTAAAGTAAAAAGGAATAAGTGAATGAATGAGCTGGTAACACCCTGGGACCATCTTCACTAAATCTATGATCAAGTACAGAAATGATGGTACATTACAACACTGAACATTTAAAATGACTTAAATTCTCCAGCTCTCTAAACAGAGAAGACACCCAATAAATGGAATTCACAGTGTGTTAAAACACATGAAAAAGGCCAATGTGTGTGTAGAGAGATGCTAACCTTATGCTAAATATGATTTATCAACACACTGTTGTAAGAACTAATGCTGGCACAACCTATGAGTTGTCTAATGAAAGCAGAGCATTCTAAAAAAAAAAAAAAAAGATAATGGTGGTGCCATGTTTCTTTTAATTAGATTGATTATGTCTGAGGTCAGTTGCTTTAGTTTTTGACAAATTGAATCAGTTTTTAAGATGAAGAGCCATAGGTCAATGAGAGAGATGTAAATCTATATTTCTTTTGGACTGTCTTCTTAATCTTTGAAAACAAGCAAAGAAACAAACCCTGTATGTTGGCCCTATAATTCTAGGAGAATCCCAAAAGAAATACAGAATTCAAAAAACTTGCGATAGATCACTGTATGTAAGTTTTCATCCTAGGAATATACAATTAAAAAAATAAAGCAATTTACATGGATGATAAGAGGAGAGTGTTCAGTAAGCAAGGATGAGATGCAGTCACTAAAAGTAATGTTTAAAAAGTTTTACAGGATTTTGAGGAGGCTTGTGATATATTTCAATGACAAGTAATCAGGCCTCAGACTGTTACTAATAACGTAAGTTCAAAATATGTATCTTTCTCTTTCCATAACCAGAGGGAAATACACCAAAAATTTTAGAAATGCTATTAATTTTCTTCTTTTTTTATGTTTTCCACAGTAATGATTTTTAAAAATTTTTATAATCAGGAAAAGAAAGTTTTTGTACAAGTCAATTATTATAATTTTTGCTCCTTTTTCTACATTGCAGAACTAAAATTTGCAACTTATTTCCTAACAAAGAAAAAGAAAATATGCCTGGGGATTAAACACTATGTGTTAATTCAGTATTTTTATTTTCTACTATTTGAGTTTCCTTTCATTATGGGCTATAAAGAAAGCTGAGCACCGAAGAATAATACTTTTGAACTGTGGTTTTGGAGAAGACTCTTGAGAGTCCCTTGGACTGCAAGGAGATCCAACAAGTCCATCTTAAAGGAAATCAACCCTGAATATTCATTGGAAAGACTGATGCTGAAGCTGAAACTCCAATATTTTGGCCACCTGATGCAAAGAACTGACTCATTTGAAAAGACCCTGATGCTGGGAAAGATTGAAGACGGGAGGAGAAGGGGATGACAGAGGATGAGATGGTTGGATGGCATCACCAACTGGATGGACATGAGTTTGAATAAGCTCTGGGAGTTGGTGATGGACAGGGAGACCTGGCGTGCTGCAGTTCATCGGGTGGCAAAGAGTTGGACACGACTGAGAGACTGAACTGAACTGAACTGAGTTTCCTAAATAATATTGATTTGAACATGTATGCATTCAAAATTTGTCCAATTAAGATTACTTAAATATATGCAGGAAGAATAAGTCCAAAATCATACAATTGAGGACAAAAGGAAAAAGTCAAGAAGTAAATAGGGTAAGGAAAATAAAAGGCTTAAAAGGAAATCTTATCAGGCAAATTCTAGCAGTTGAATCAAAATAAGAATATAAGATTCTTGATAGCTTGTATGAAAAAGGTAGAAAAACATTATTTTAATTAATCATTTGGAAAGTATTAGCTTATCAGGACAGACTGGATATATGCATTGAAATTTTTTTCATATTAACCAATTCATTCATGTATTTAATGGAAGTTCATCAACTATAAGCCACGCTGTAAGGACTTAAACTGGGCTTCCCAGGTGGCCAAGTGGTAAAGAATCCTCCTGCCAATGTAGGAAATGCAGGTTCAATTCCTGGGTTGGGAAGATCTCCTGGAGAAGGAAATGGCAACCCACTTCAGTATTCTTGCCTGGGAAATCCCATGGACAAGGGAAACTGGTGAGCTATTGTCTGTGGGCTCATAAAAATGTCAGAAACAACCTACTGACTAAAAAATAACAACAGAAAGGAATTAAACAAGAGAGGAAAAAATATAGGCAAAGTAATTGCAACTGAAGGTGGGGTTATGGGAAACAAGGGAGAAAAGTCCAGGCCTACAATATTTATTATCTTTTTCTCTGAGGTGCTAGTCTTTGTTACACCGTTGCATGAGGCTGTGCAGTCCTTTGATATACAGTCCTTGATATTGGAGCTTATACTGATGACATATCCAGCAATTATAAGGATTGTCTGTTTAATATCTGTCTGCCCCAATTTTCAGTGTTCTGCTCTCTCTCCCCATAAAACCTAAACTCTATAAAGCCAGTAGTTGCATACTTTCCCAAGCTTGATCTCAAGAGCTTAGAAGAGCACTTGTTCCACAGTAAGACTCAATAAATATTCCTTTAGGTATTGATGAATTGATTGAATGAATGACTATAATCATCTTTCTAAGACTCAGATTTCAGCATAATGTTCTTAATTTATAGTTAAAACTGTTGTTTCTTTTTAATAACATTGATTTCCCTAACCACAGTCAGCTGGATACTAACATGCAGAGGACTTTTAGGGGTTATATTTTACTGGCTGCTCAACTTTAAAATTGTATAGGCCATCTCTGTATTAGTTAGTGCAATTTTAAAAGGAGTGTTGCATATTTTCATAAGAAACACTTTCTTATAACATCAGCTATTTTCATTATAATCTATGGATTAAATTCTCCCTGATCCTTGTGGTCTCTAGATCTATACAAACAATATACAAATTTTTAAGATATAAAATGTAAAAAATATTATATCTCAGTATGAATCCTTAGTTTTCAAATATTTTCTGAGCACAGGAGTTCTTCCATCAAAACAAATCCAATGTGGAGGGGGAGCATATGTAAACGCATGGCGGTTTCATGTCATTGTATGGCAAAACCAATAAAAAAAAAAAAGAAAAGAAATCCAATGGAAGACTTGCGTCAAAATTTTCAGAGCATCTCTTATTGAAAGAGTATATTAACAAATTGAAAGATAAAAGCATATGATTATCTCAATAGATGGAGAGAAAGCTTTTGACAAAATTCAACACCCACTTATGATAAAAACTCTCCAGAAAATTTTCATAAAAGGAACCTACCTCAAAATAATGAAGGTCATATACAACAAACGCATAGCAAGCATTATTGTTAACCACACAAAAATAAAAGCATTTCCTCTAAGGTCAAGAACAAGATAAGGGTGCCCACTCTCACCACTGTTATTCAATATAGGCTTGGAAATGTTAGTCACAGCAATCAGAGAAGAAAAAGAAATAAAAGGAATCCAGATTGGAAAAGAAGTAAAACTCTCACTGTTTGCAGATGACATGATACTATACATAGAAAACCCTAAAATCATCACCAAAATACTACTAGACTTAATACATGAATTTAGTAAAGTCACTAGATAGAAAATTAATACACAGAGATCCCTTGCATTCTTACATACTAACAATGAAAAATCATAAAGAAAAATTAAGGACAACAATCATGTTCACCATTTGTAATAAAAATAATAAAATACCTAGAACTAAACTTACCTAATGAGACAAAAGACTTGTATGCAGAAAACTATAAGACACTGATAAAAGAAATCAAAGACAACACAAACAGATGGAGAGATATACCATGCTCTTGGACTGGAAAAATCAATATTGTCAAAATGACTATACTACTCAAAGCAATCTTCAGATTAAATGCAATCCCTATCAAATTACCAACAGCATTTTTCATAGAACTAGAATGAAAAATATCAAAATTTGTAGAGAAGAATAAAATATCTTAAATAGCAAAAGCAATCTTGATAAAGAAAAATGGAGCTGTAAGAATCAACTTCCCTGACTTCAAATTATACTACAAAGCTACAGTCAACAAGACAGTATGGTTCTAGCACAAAAACAGAAATATAGACCAATGGAACAAGATAGAAAGCCCAGAGGTAAACCTATGCACCTATTGGCACCTTGTTTTTGACAAAGGAGACAAGAATATACAATGCAGAAAAGAAAGCCTCTTCAATAAGTGGTGCTGGAAAAACTGGACAGGTACATGTAAAAGAATGAAATTAGAACACTTCCTAATACTATACACAAAAACAAACTCAAAATGAATTAAGGACTTAAATGTAAGGCCAGCAACTATAAAGCTCTTAGAGGAAAACATTACACAGCATGTTTTCTTTGACACAAATGGCAACAAGAGTCTTTCTGACCTGCCTTCTAGATTAATGGAAATAAAAACAAAAATAAACAAATATGGCCTAATAAAACTTACACGTTTTTGCACAGTAAAGGAAATGATAAATAATGAAAAGACAGCCTCTAAATGGGAGAAAATAATTGCAAACAAAGCAACTGAAAAAGGGTTAATCTCCAAATATATAAGCAGTTTATTCAGCTCAATATCAGAGAAACAAACAAACCAATCAATTAATGGGCAGAAGACCTAAGCAGACATTTCTCCAAAGACGTGCAGATGGTAAATAAACACATGAAAAGATGCTCAGCATCACCCATTATTAGAGAAATACAAATCAAAACTACAATGAGGTATCACCTCACACTGGTCAGAAAGCTAAATATATATATATATATATATATACACACAACAAATGCTGGAAAGAATGTGGAGAAAAGGAAACCCTCCTATATTGTTGTGGAAGTGTAAACTGATACAGCCATTATGGAGAACAGTATGGAGATTCCTTAAGAAACTAGGAATAAATCTACCAAATGACCTAGCAACCCCACTCCTGGGCATATACCCTGAAAATACCACAGTTCTAAAAGACACATGTACCTGAATGTTCATTGCAGCAATATTGACAAAACCCCAGACATGGATGCAACTGAGATGTCCATCAACAGATTAAGAGATAAAATATTGTGGTACATTTATACAACAGAACATTACTCAGCCATTAAAAGGAATGAATTTGAGTCATTTGTAGTGAGGTAGATGAACCGAGAGACTCTTATACAGAGGGAAGTAAATTAGAAAGAGAAAAACAAGTATTGTATATTAACACAAATATGAAGATTCTAGAAAAATGGTACTGATGACCCTAGTAGAGAATGGACTTGTGGACACAGAGAGGGAAGATGAGGGTAGGACGAATTGAGAAAGTAGCATTAATATATATATACTATTGTGTGTAAACTAGTTAGTGGGAAGTTGCTAAATAACACAGGGAGCCCGCCTGGCACTCTGTGATGACCTAGAGGGGTGGTATGGTAGGATAGGAATGAGGCTCAGGAGGGAGGGGAGATATATATATATATATATAATGACTAATATACGTTGTACTATAGAAACCAGTGGATGCTGGCAACTTGATTTCTGGTTCCTCTGCCTTTTCTAAAACCAGCTTGAACATCTGGAAGTTCACAATTCACGTATTGCTGAAGCCTTGGCTTGGAGAATTTTGAGCATTACTATACTTGCATGTGATATAAGTGCAATTGTGCGGTAGTTTGAGCATTCTTTGGCATTGCCTTTCTTTGAGACTGGAATGAAAACTGACCTTTACCAGTCCTGCGGCCACTGCTGAGTTTTCCAAATTTGCTAACACATTGAGTGCAGCACTTTCACAGTATAATCTTTTAGGATTTGAAATAGATCAACTGGAATTCCATCACCCCACTAGCTTTGTTCATAGTGATGCTTCCTAAGGCCCACTTGACTTCACATTCCAGGATGTCCAGCTATAGATGAGTGTGACTGATCACACCTTTGTGATCATCTGGGTCGTGATGATCTTTTTTATACAATTCTCAGTGTATTCTTGCCACCTCTTCTTAATATCTTCTGCTTCTGTTAGGTCCATACCATTTCTGGTCAGGAAGCAACAGTTAGAACTGGACATGGAACAACAGACTGGTTCCAAGTAGGAAAAGAAGTAAGTCAAGGCTGTATATTGTCACCCTGCTTATTTAACTTATATGCAGAGTACATCATGAGAAATGCTGGGCTGCGGGAAGCACAAGCTGGAACAAGATTTTTGGGAGAAATATCAATAACCTCAGATATGCAGATGATACTACCCTTATGGCAGAAAGTGAAGAGGAACTAAAAAGCCTCTTGCTGAAAGTGAAAGAGGAGACTGAAAAAGTTGGCTTAAAGCTCAACATTCAGAAAAATAAGATCATGCCATCCGGTCCCATCACTTCATGGCAAATAGATGGGAAACAGTGGAAACAGTGGCTGACTTTATTTTTCTGGGCTCCAAAATGACTGCAGATGGTGATTGCAGCAATGAAATTAAAAGACGTTTACTGCTTGGAAGGAAAGTTATGACCAACCTAGACAGCATATTAAAAAGCAGAGACATTACTTTGCCAACAAAGGTCTGTCTAGTCAAGGCTATGGTTTTTCCAGTGGTCAAGTACGGATGTGAGAGTTGGACAATAAAGAAAGCTGAGTACTGAATAATTGATGCTTTTGAACTATGATGTTGGAGAAGACCCTTGAGGGTCCCTTGGACTGAAAGGAGATCCAACCAGTCCATCCTAAAGGAGATCAGTTCTGGGTGTTCATTGGAAAGACTGATGCTGAAGCTAAAACTGCAACTCTTTGGCCACCTGATGCAAAGAGCTGACTCATTTGAAAAGATCCTGATGCTGGCAAAGATTGAGGGCAGAAGGGGAAGGGGATGACGGAGGATGAGATGGTTGGATAGCATCACTGACCCAATGAACATGGGTTTGGGTAGACTCCGGGAGTTGGTGATGGACAGGGAGGCATGGTGTGCTGCGGTTCATGGGGTCACAAAGAGTCGGACACTACTGAGCAACTGAACTGAACTGAAGATACGAACCAACATAGAATGGTAAAGCAATTTTCCATCATTTGAAAAAAGAAATCTAGTGGGAGATTCTCATATCAATAGCTTCAAGAGCACCTCTTATTGAAAGGGTATAAGGAGAAAATATGTGATCTATTATCCCTTATTCTCTTTGTTATTTCTTTCTCTTTCTCCCGTAATACAATTCGGTAGCATTTGCTGTGTCTGTTCAGAAATCTATGGCTTCTAAGAGTTAGAAAACTACTATAGAACTTAAGTTTTGATTGCTAATGTGAAATATTTCTTCTGATGAGACAGTTGCACCAATATATCTGGCATCAAAATCATGTTAAAATCTGTCCTACAAAAAGAGAGCAGGTTCTAACTCAACTTCTGCTGTATTTAGAAATGTGTGGAAATAACTCATTTTAGCTGTTAAAGAGAAGCAGTTTGGCTCAGAACATTAAGCAATTGGATGGCGATTCACAGGCTCAGGCTTTTAAGTTTTCTCTTAGCTGACATGTTTGACATTGGGAAAATCACTGCTTCTCTTTACTTTGGCTTACTCATCAATAAAGCAGCACATGATTATGCTGACTCACCTCATTCTCACAGCATGCTTATTCACTAGCACTGAGAATGCACTATTCCATTTAAGAAACCAAAGAAAAATGGTTCAAGTAGCAGGTAAAAGTGGTCACATTTGCAGCTAAATAATAATTTGAAGGAAACGTACAAGAGCCTCATGTATATAAATAAGAAAAAAACTGGCTAATTTAAGTAAGATTTAACAACAAAAAAATAATTTTCAGTAAAAATGCACAAAGTATCTTGGAATAGTTTTAATTTTATTGTAAACTGGAGAGACAGACTGAGTTAGGATTGGGGCAGGAGGTGTTAGTAGCATTTTGGATGATTGCTATAATTCTAATATATAAGTATGCACTGCTTTCAAGACTTTGAAAAGAAACAAGATATTTTTGACTTGTTGGAAGTTTGAAAGGAAAAGATCTTGCTAGTTCTGCATACTGGAACTAATAAAAAGTATTTGTCATTGTAGATTTGACTTCAGGATGTTGCTTTTGACACTAGTAAATTCAGTCCCTTAATTATGTCTGAGAAGGAATATTTATTCCAGCTAGAATATGAAAAATAATAATAACTTACTAAATAAAATGGCCATTCTTTATCTCACATTTAAGGTAATCACATTTTATGCCCTAAGCAACAGTTTCATGCCTTGTTCTTAGTTATGTATACAACAATGTTAGATTAATAGCTGAATTTTCTTAGAGAAGAATTTGAGCTTCATAAAAGGTCACTCTCTTCAATTCAAAATGTTTTTCTAACATTTCAATTACTTTACATTTTTATCAATTCTCCCACTGTGTGGCTCAAACCATTTTGCCAGATGATTATTTCAGATGAGGTGAATCAACCATCTTTGGGAAATTCATTAGAAGGGAGGCCACTAGGGCACCATTTGCTCAGTTGAAGGCTCACACAGTCTCAAGGAGTTAATGTGCTTATTAAGTGCTTGCAAAATAGTTTATTCCCCCAACAAAGTCTCTCCCCAAAACTCATTAATTCTTTTAACATGCTAGCAATGCCAGGATTCAAAGATTTGAATCCTAATCCACTGGATAAATTTCAGATTGTTTAAGGTGACATTTTTTACTTTAAGAGCAAAGTCGGGGAAGACACTAATTAGAAGGGGAAAATACAAAATCTCAAAATCAGCAGAGCTGGATTAAAGCCTTGACTTCAGTCAACTTCAGTCAACTTCAGTCATTCTGCACCTGTTGACTATTCTGTGCTAGGATAAAGATGTAAAAGTAAGCAAGATGAAGTTCTTTTCTTGAAGTAGTCCACAAGCAACTGGGAAAGGCACTTTAACCTTAGACAAGAAGCTCAATTCCCTTCTTTGTAAAGTGGAGAAAATAGTATACATCCAAGATATTATACTGTGATAACGAAAAATACAGGTTATAGCTAGAGTCAGATAGCCCTGAACTTGAATGTAGATTTTACCCATATCTTGACTAAATATGACCATGGGCAATTTACATTACTCAACTAAGCATGAGATTCTCTATCTTTAAATTGTGTTATACCATTACTTAGATGAAATGGTTATTGTGTAAATTTGATTTTCTAATACACAAAGTACTTAACATGGTGCCTGGCACACAAGAAGCTACCTAATTATGCACACAGACAATCACACTTAGACATCCATTGAGTTTCAGTTCAGTTCAGGCACTCAGTAGTGTTCAACTCTTTGCGACCCCATGGGCAGCAGCATGCCAGTCCTCCCTGTCCATCACTGACTCACAGGGCTTACTCAAACTCATGTCCATTGAGTCAGTGATGCCATTCAACCACCTTACCCTCTGTCATCCCCTTCCCCTCCTGCCCTCAATCTTTCCCATCATCAGTAACTTTTCAAATGAGTTAGTTCTTCACATCAGAAGGCCAAAGTATTGGAGTTTCAGCTTCAGCATAAGTCCTTCCAATGAATATTCAGGACTGATTTCCTTTACGATGGACTGCTTGGATCCCCTTGCAGTCCAAGGGACTAACAAGCATCTTCTCCAACACCACAGTTCAAAAGCATCAATTCTTCAGTGCTCAGTTATCTTTATAGTCCAACTCTCACATCCATACATGACTACTGGAAAAACCACAGCTTTGACTAGAGGGACCTTTGTTGGCAAAGTAATCTCTCTGCTTTTTAACATGTTGTCTAGGTTGGTCATAGCTTTTCTTCCAAGGAGCAAGCATCTTTTAATTTCATGGCTGAAATCACCATCTACAGTGATAGTGGAGCCAAAAAAAATGAAGTCTGTCAGTGTTTCCATTGTTTCCCCATCTATTTGCCATGAAGGGATGGGACTGGATGTCATGATCTTAGCTTTCTGAATGTTGAGTTTTAAGCCATTTTTTTTCACTCTCCTCTTTCATTTTCATCAAGGGGCTCTTTAGTTCTTCACTTTCTGCCTGAAGGGTAGTATCACCTGTTTATCTGAAGTTACTGAAATTTCTCCTGGCCTTCTTGATTCCATCTTCTGCTTCCTCCAGCCCAACATTTCTCATCATGTACTCTGCATATAAGTTAAATAAGCAGAGTCACCATATACAGCCTTGACATACTCCTTTCATGATTTGGAACCAGTCTGTTCCATATACAGTTCTAAATGTTGCTTTTTAACCTGCATACAGATTTTTCAGGAGGCAGGTCAGGTGGTCTGGCATTGCCATCTCTTGAAGAATTTTCCAGTTTGTTGTGATCCACACAGCCAAAGGCTTTGGCGTAGTCAATAAAGCAGAAGTAGATGATTTCTGGAACTCTCTTGCTTTTTTGATGATCCAATTGATGTTAGCAATTTGATCTCTGGCTCCTCTGCCTTTTCTAAATCCAGTTTGAACATCTGGAAGTTCATGGTTCATGTACTGTCAAAGCCTGGCTTGGAGAACTTTGAGCATTACTTTGCTAGCATGTGAGATGAGTACAATTGTGCAGTAGTTTTAACATTCTTTGGCATTGCCTTTCTTTGGGATTGGAATGAAAACTGACCTTTTTCAGTCCTGTGGCCATTGATGAGTTTTCCATATTTGCTGGCATTTTGAGTGCAGCACTTTTACAGTGTCATCTTTCAGGATTTGAAATAGCTCAACTGGCTCAACTTGAATTCCATCACCTCCACTAGCTTTGTTCATAGTGATGCTTCATAAGGCCCACCTGACTTCACATTCCAGGATGTGAAGCTCTAGGTGAGTGATTACATCATTGTGGTTATCTGGGTCATGAAGATCTTTTTTGTACAGTTTTTCTGTTTATTCTTGTCACCTCTTCTTAATGTCTTCTGCTTAGGTCCATACCATGTCTGTCCTTTATTGAGCCCATCTTTGCATGAAATGTTCCCTTGGTATCTCTAATTTTCTTGAAGAGATCTCTAGTCTTTCCCATTATATTTCTTTCCTCTATCTCTTTGCATTGATCACTAAGGAAGGCTTTCTTATCTCTCCTTGCTATTCTTTGGAACTCTGCATCAAACGGGTAAATCTTTCCTATTCTCCTTTTCTTTTCTTTTTCTTTACATTATTGTGTTGGTTTTGCCATACATTGACATGACTCTGCCATGGGTATACATGTGTTCCCCTTCCAGAACCCACCCTCCCACCTCCCTCCCAATTCCCTCTCTCTGGGTCATCCCAGTGCACCAGCCCTGAGCACCCTGTATCAAGCATCAAACCTGGGCTGGCAATTCATTTAACATATGATAATTTACATGCTTCAATGCCATTCTCCAATATCATCCCACTCTTGCCCTCTCCCATAGAGTCCAAAAGACTGTTGTATACATCTGCGTTTCTTTTGCTGTCTCGCATACAGGCTTGTCGTTACCATCTTTCTAAATTCCATATATATGCGTTAGCATACTGTATTGTTGTTTTTCCTTCTGGTACTTCACTCTGGATAATAGGCTCCAGTTTTGTCCACCTGAGTAGAACTGCCTTTTCATTTTGTGTCTTTTCTTTTCTCAGTTATTTGTAGGGCCTCCTCAGACAACCATTTTGCCTTTTTGAATTTCCTTTTCTTAGAGATGGTCTTGATCATTGTCTCCTATACAATGTCACAAACCTTGGTCCATAGTTCTTCAGACACTCTATCAGATTTGATCCCTTGAATCTATTTATCACTTCTACTGTATATTCATAAGGAATTTGATTTAGGTCATACATGAATGGTCTAGTGACTTACCCTACTTTCTTCAATTTCAGCCTGAATTTGGCAAATAAGCAGTTCATGATCTGAGCCACAGTCAGCTCCTCGTCTTGTTTATGCTGACTGTATAAAGCTTCTCCATCTTTGGCTGCAAAGAATATAATCAATCTGATTTTGGTATTGACCATTTGGTGATGTCCATGTGTAGAGTTGTATCTTGTTTTGTTGGAAAAGGGTGTTTGCTATGACCAGTGTGTTCTCTTGGCAAAACTCTGTTAGCCTTTGTTCTGCTTCATTTTGTATCCCAAGGCCAAATTTGGAGTACAAATTACTCCAGATATCTCTTTACTTCCTACTTTTGCATTCCTGTCCCCTATAATGAAAAGGACGTCTTTTTTGGTGTTAGTTCTAGAAGGTCTTGTAGGTCTTTTTAGAAGACCTTGTTCAACATCACCTTCTTCAGCATTCTTGGTTGGGGCATAGACTGGGATTACTGTGATTGAATGGTTTGCCTTGGAAATCAACAGAGATCATTTTGTCATTTTTGAGATTGAATCCAAGTACTGCATTTCAGATTCTTTTGTTGACTATGATGACTACTCCATTTCTTCTAAGGGATTATTGCCCACAGTCATCTGATTTAAAGTCACCCATTCCAGTCCATCTTAGTTCACTGATTCCTAAAATGTTGACATTCACTCTTGCCATCTCCTGTTTCACCATCCAATTTGCCTTGATTTATGCACTTAACATTCCATGTTCCTATGCAGTATTGCTCTTACAGCATTGCAATTTACCTCTATCACCAGTCACATCCACAACTGGGTGTTGTTTTTCTTTGGCTCTATCTCTTTATTCTTTCTGGAGTAATTTCTCCACTGATCTCCAGTAGCCTATTGGGCACCTACCAATTTGCAGAGTTCATCTTTCAGTGTCCTATCTTTTTGCCTTTTCATACTGTTCTCAAGGCAAGAATACTGAAGTGGTTTGCCATTACTTTCTCCAGTGGATCACATTTTGTCAGAACTCTCCACCATGACCTGTTTGTCTTGGGTGGCCCTACATGGCAGGGTTTATAGTTTCTTTGAGTTTATATATATTTAAATCTTTATGTCATGATAAAATATTATTGTACCTCTTGCACTTATATAGACAACTATCAATGTTGATCACATTAACATACTTATAAAAACACCTTAAAACATAAAAATATTATACAAATTGAAACATTCATAATATGAACAAAAAAGTATGATATTTTAGAGAACACCAGTTATTCCAGTTATTTACTTCAGTCACTTTCTAAAGCCTTATGAATGAGAGGTGAAACCAATGATCACATGCCATTTCCCTACCATGGGTCACACACAAGCTTCAGACAATAGAGCAGTTGGTTAATAGCTCAATAGTGAGCACTCATCTGACATACACATGGAATGGAAATGCTTCTTATGGCATGTAAACTCAAAGATTCTATCGATAATCCCCAAATTTCCAGCTCACGATGTCCTTGCCTTTGTCTAATGCCATCTCCTTGAGTATATAGATAGGAGCTATCACTTGTAGAATACAGCAAAGGTAAAGGAAGGTGCCAATATAGTTAAGGTCTTACATCAGTTGATTTTGAATTAATCAAAGGAAGATTGCTGCTGCTGCCAAGTCACATCAGTTATGTCCATCTCTGTGCGACCCCACAGATGGCAGCCTACCAGGCCCCACCATCCCTAAGAGTCTCCAAGCAAGAACACTGGAATGGGTTGCCATTTCCTTCTCCAATGCATGAAAGTGAAAGTGAAGTCACTCAATCATGTCCAGCTCTTTGCGACCTCATGGACTGCAGCCCACCAGGCTCCTCTGTCCAGGGGATCTTCCAGGCAAGAGTACTGGAATGGGCTGCCATTGCCTTCTCCAAAAGGAAGATTGGGTGGGTATAACTTTTTATTTTTTGACAGTTGAGAGTTCTATAAAATGGGAATGGAAGCTCACTGAGGTCAGAGACTAGTGAATACAAAGAAAAAAATGAGATGTCAGTGTGTAGGTGCTTTCGTGTGAGAGAAAGGATAGAAAGTGCTTTGGAGGCATCATAGTTCTTTGCAACCTGAGAGGAAAGGAGTGGGAGTTGTTCATGTGAAGAAAAACAAAACGATTTTATGTAGGTCTGTGGGAAGGGCCCTAGGGGCATGATTGGAGTTTCAAATGAAGCTAGGGGCCTTACTGGGTGGACACCCATTGGACCACTTCTAAACTTATAAAACACAAGGAAATACAACAGCTCCTCTTGGAGTCCTTGAATCGATGTCTTTTATTTTGTTAGTGAGAAAATAAGGACAAAGGGTGGTAAATGACTGCTCTATTGGCATTCAGCAAATTATTATTAGAGCTGGAAATAGAATATATCTATATAGTAGTATGTATTTACTAGATAGACATCTATAAATGATGTCTATCTATTTATATATATATATAATATATATAAATATTTATTATATATTATTATAATAAAATATATATTTATATAATAAATTATTATATAAATGTATTATTATATAACTCTATACTAAATATATATATATAGCCCAAAAGGCACTTTAAATATAATTTAGTTCAACAAAAATGTAGGAGACCTGGGTTCAAACCCTGGGTCAGGAAGATTCCCTGGAGAAGGGAATGGCAACCCACTCCAGTATTCTTGCTTGGAGAATTCCATGGACAGAGGAGCCTGGTGGGGTTCACGGGGTCACAAAAAGTTGAACATGACTGAGCAACTACACAGTTTGATGCTTTGCTTTTATAGATTGGGAAAACTGGGAGCCTGAAGAATTACATGACAAAGTCATTGTCTCCAGACATAGAACCAATAATTTTGCAAAATGAATCAAAGCAATTCATCTGTGTTATTTTTTCATTTTCCATTTTACTTCTTCCTACTATTTATGAGCACACTAATATTACAGAGATTTGCACATATTTATCCTTTCCTGTGATACTCCTGATTTCTCCTGCTCCACCTGTGAAACTCCTGTGGTACTAGATCATCCTTTAACTCATCTACCTTCTGTCTGTCCCCTCACATATCAGAATTTACCTGCCCCCATCCCAGTCCTTCTGAGCCTTTTGTCAAGTCGTTGTTTTCTACATTTGTGAGGAAGTTACTCTAAAGTGCTAAAAAGTTACTATTTTCTCTCCTAGAGATATATGAATTTTCAAAGCAATCATGAATGTACCATGATTAAATTTCCTGAAATAATGTCCGTTATTAGAAATTTTACACTGTCGAAAAAATGTTTCTGGAGAATATATTTGAAGCTTTTAGATAACACTATAAAATGACTTAGAAACATAGCTAAAGCTAGTTGCTAGGAAGTCACTTCAAAAGGTAAACTGGAAGTAAACTGGGAACATAGCAATAACATCTTAAAAAAAATCAGTGCTTTGTAAGTCATAGGCACAGATACTTTCTGCACCTTTCTATTTTCAATGTAGAACTTGAACTGAATCTTAAGTGCTTAGACTGGCTATGGAAAATCCCAGGGTATATGTTGTTTAAACTGTTTTATTGGTTCCCCACTATTTTTAATGACATTTTTTCCCTTACCTGAATAACCCAGAGGCTGAGCAAATGCTTCCCAAATCCTGTGGTTCTTTTTAAGCTCAGCTCCATTCTCACCTCTCTTGCTCTGCTTCTTCCCACCCCCTACTCAGTTGCCATATTCAACAACACTTCAAAGGTGTGGCTGGCTTCATTTCTAGGCTTAGATTCTGTTTAAAGAAGAAGCTAAATTAGAATCAGTTTATCACCCTTGGCTAGGAATTTTAACGGAACTCAAAACCAGAGAGGAATCCCAGCCACATCTACAATGATACCAAATGTATCAGCTGGGTGCTTGATCTTCAAAGGAAGCTATAGACCTGTATAAAGCTCCGTTGTCACTGCTAGCACTATATCTTAAACCATGATGCACAGCTTCATGGACACTTGGGGTACTTTAAGTATTTTTATTTTTCTTTAAAAGAGGAGAAATTAGGCTTATTTTACATAGATTTCTCTATATGATGATTTGTTTACTAAAATTAAACCAAATGGAGAAATGAGTAGATACACAGGAAAAAGGATTCTCAAATTAATCTTTCATTTACTTGGAATCATTTAAATGGTAGTACTGAGAGCATAAACCCTAACCATCAATTAACTTACAGCATAGAAAAAGCACAACCACCATCGAGCTCCTTCATCTAACGGGCTGTGGTACGAGGGATGCAGTCAGTTGAAAGCAGAACCATTGTTTTTAAGAAAGCGTTGTCTTATTCCATGTTTCCTTTTGGTTTCAAGCTTTGCTTAACATATATCTTACATTTAACAAAGCTGCTCTATGTCTAATCAGTGGCTTGAATACTATATTTTATCCTCTGTGTCATGATACATTTTAAAAGACTTTTCACTTGAGATGAATGTTGAATGATGGACAGATCTTCTCCATAGGACAGGAAAACTCCAAGCAAAGACAGTAGGATAAAAAAAAGGACAGTGGCATGAAATAACAGGACATATTTGTGGAACTGCATGCATTTCTAAATGGCTGATATGAGGATGGAGGCAGAGGTGACCTTACTAGGAAGTGAGGCTAAGGAACAGGATGAAGAAACAAATGGGACCTAATTAAAATTAAAAGCTTTTGCACAACAAAGGAAACTATAAGCAAGGTGAAAAGACAGCCTTCAGAATGGGAGAAAATAATAGCCAATGAAACAACAGACAAACAATTAATCTCAAAAATATACAAACAACTCCTGCAGCTCCATTCTAGAAAAATAAACAACCCAATTAAAAAGTGGGCCAAAGAACTTAACAGACATTTCTCCAAAGAAGATATAAAAATGGCTAACAAACACATGAAAAGATGTTCAACATCACTCATTATCAGAGAAATGCAAATCAAAACTACAATGAGGTACCACTTTACACCAGTCAGAATGGCTGCCATCCAAAAGTCTACAAGCAATAAATGCTGAAGAGGATGTGGAGAAAAGAGAACCCTCTTACACTGTTGGTGGGAATGCAAACTAGTACAGCCACTATGGAGAACAGTGTGGAGAGTCCTTAAAAAGCTGCAAATAGACCTGCCATATGACCCAGCAATCCCACTGCTGGGCATATACACCGAGGAAACCAGAATTGAAAGAGCCACGTGTACCCCAATGTTCATCGCTGTATTGTTTACAATAGCCAGGACATGGAAGCAACCTAGATGCCCATCAACTGACGAATGGATAAGAAAGCTGTGGTACATATACACAATGGAATATTACTCAGCATTAAAAAAAAATTCATTTGAAGCAATTCTACTCAGATGGACGAAACTGGAGCCCATTATCCAGAGTGAAGTAAGCCAGAAGCAAAAACAACAATATAGTATATTAACGCATATATATGGAATTTAGAAAGACGGTAACGAGAACCCAACATACAAGACAGCAAAAGGAACGCAGATGTATAGAATAGACTCGTGGACTTTGTGGATGAGTGTAAGGGTGGGATGATATGGGAGAAGGGCATTGAAGCATGTTAATTTTCATATGTCTAGTCAATCGCCAGCCCAGGACTGATGCTCGGGGCTGGTGCAGCGAGATTTCCCGGGGCGGGGGGGGGGGGGGGGGGGGGGGG
>ML660787.1:1238981-1338521 GCA_007570785.1 Antilocapra americana | reverse complement strand
AAAAAAAATTAAAAAATTAAAAAAAAAAAAAGAAACATTACTCAGTTTAGACTGGCTGACTGAGTACGCTGAAGGATTACTGGTAGGGGCATCGTATAGAAAAGAGAGATTCAAGGATCATGAGAGGAGTTTGAGAGTGTAGTAGGTCAGAAGAAAATGCAGCTAAAAGGACAGTGGACATAAAATTAAGGAGAGACTTGAAAGTAAACCAAGTTGAAGGGATAATCAAAGAATATAATTATACAATGGATCGTGGTGTCAGTATTCAGTGATATGAGAAAGTGAAGCAGAGAGAAGAACTGAATAAGTGAAGTGTGTCATTTTATGAACTTAAAGCTGAAAACATGGTGACTATACCAGGGTGATCCACTTTTTAGCGTTTAATGCATGGAAGACAGGAAAGTGCCTCAAATGTACCTGTGTTAGACTACATGGTTCTGGGGAAAGCCCATGGCTTTTGAAGTCTGAAGACCCATGTTACTTCTCCATCTGTGCCTCTGTATCTGTGAAAGGTTGGAATGTTGAGGTTTTCATGTGTATAAACTGAATAATAATACCAGTTACCCTACAGAATATTGTCAATATTAAGTACATTTATGTAAAATACCTGACACAACTTTTGGCAGCTATTGGCTGCATAATACATGTTAGTTTTCCTTAGTGTAGAAAATCTACTTGAGGTATGTTTGCATTTTTCAGAGCTTTAGAAAGGATTTTGTAGTAACACAAGATTCAGCAACATGGGCAGGAATGTATAAATACAAGAAGAGAAGAACGAGCCAGGGACCATATTAAAGGTAAAGCCAATTGTGGCCAAGGAGGATAGAATTGAGCAACATTAAGCCTTAGGACTATCTTGCAAGAGACGTAGCAGAGCTGTCTCCTTGGTAATTAGGGCCTGTGATCCTTCTAGGTTGATAACTTTTTTTATGAGCTTATCCTCCTGTCTTTATAATTTGGTGCTATTTGAAAAAAATATTTCCTGTTTATCCTAGTTATGAACAATTCAGGTAATGATTTCAGCCATCAAAATTTTGCACCATAATGTCTTGTAACACAGTTTGCAGAACTTCATCTGTGAAAGTAATTAGTAAAACAGCTTTATTTTATTGTCATTCAATTAAATCTAGACCTCATTATTTCTTTTCCTACTATGTACTAAGCACCAAGTGGGGTCAGTGGGTAAGGAATACTTAAGAAATATCCCATTTCTGCAAAGACCTCACATTTTAATATCCTACTTCTACTCATACAGACTTTTCTCATTACTGACTCATGGGGTATAGTAACTTTACATATTACTGTGTGTTTTATTGGAGCAAGGTAGAGTTTATAACTTGACAAAATGTCACAGTCCTTTACGTTATTTTTCAAAACCATCCAATGGCCTTTCATACTAGAAGTTTATCTTTGCTTAAAATTTATCTGAATATCAAAAATAAGATAGAATGAAACTTCTAGAATAAATAATTGTTTTCAGTGCAAGAAATTATTTTACTAGGCCCCAAACATTCTGATATCAATAAAATATTGTTTTAGCAATGTAATATAGTCTTCAAAGGCAGGTTTTATTTCTTGCTCTACTTTCTCAGGGATAGGGCTAGACTTTTCAAGGTATCTCACCAAACTTTTCTCAGTAACCCTTTTCCAAAACAGGTAGGTTGAGTGATAAAACTCTCTCTTTCTCTAAATGTGCACTTTTCCTCCTCGTAAGTACTCTTAAAATCTTATTTTTAAACTCTCATTCTCCCATCCAAATTGATACCTGATGATGCTAACTTCTAAATTAAAGCATCTTCTATCTCTACTCTAACTATGCCAGGCCCTTCTTTATCATGCAATTCATTGTAATAGCCTCCTAAACCAACTTTTCCTTTTCTGTCCTGCTCTATTAGCAAAGTAATAATCAAATAAGGAACTCTGGCCATAGAATTCACTTACTAAATAGTTTCAGTGGAGCCTTACTGTCTCATAGTCTATACATGTAACTGCAATAATGAGTACTGTGATAAAAGGGTACACAGAGAGCTATTTAAGTTAAGAGGAAGTGGATTTGATCCTGCCTGATATAAAGGTATCAGACAACGCTTTCTGGAAGAAATGACACATGAACTTCTTCAAATATGAATGAACTAGGTGGTCAAGTGAACAAGTAGGAGATAAGAAGAAGGTATTTCAAGCTGAATTTTCGCAGTGAGCCCAGAGAGGGGTGAAATAAATTTGATCAAATTTATTCTCTTTCTTTAGAATAAAAAAAGCGTCTTCTATGAACTGATCCCTGCCTAAATGTTTGGCATTTCTTCCTGGAACTTCCTGCTTTACTTTAGCTACAACATTAAAAATCTTTATGCCCTGTGATATTTCACCCCTCTCTGGGCTCACTGCAAAAACTGCCAACATTCGATGGATCATCAAAAAAGCAAGAGAGTTCCAGAAAAAGATCTATTTCTGCTTTATTGACTATGCCAAGGCCTCTGACTGTGTGGATCACAATAAACTGTGGAAAATTTTGAAAAAGATGCAAATACCAAACCACTTGACCTGTCTCTTGGGAAACCTCTATGCAGGTCAGGAAGCTACAGTTAGAACTGGACATGGAACAACAGACTGGTTCCAAATAAGAAAAGGAGTACATCAAGGCTGATTGTTACCCTGCTTACTTAACTTCTATGCATCATGAGAAACGCTGGGCTGGAGGAAGCACAAGCTGGAATCAAGATTGCTGGGAGAAATATTAATAACCTCAAATATGCAGATGACACTATCCTTATGGCAGAAAGTGAAGAGGAACCAAAGAGCCTCTTGCTGAAAATGAAAGAGGAGAGTGAAAAACTTGGCTTAAAGCTCAACATTCAGAAAACTAAGATCATGGCATCTAGTCCCATCAGTTTATAGCAGATATATGGGGAAACAGTAGAAACAGTGGCTGCCTTTACTTTTCTGGGCTCCAAAATCACTGCAGATGGTGATTGCAGCCATGAAATTAAAAGACATTTACTGCTTGGAAGGAAAGTTATGACCAACCTAGACAGCGTATTAAAAAGCAGAGACATTATTTTGCCAACAAAGGTCTGTCTAGTCAAGGCTGTGGTTTTTCCAGTGGTCATGTATGGACGTAGAGTTGGACTATAAAGAAAGCTGAGCGTCGAAAAATTGATGCTTTTGAACTGTGGTGTTGGAGAAGACTCTTGAGAGTTCCTTGGACTGCAAGGAGATCCAAACAGTCCATCCTAAAGGAAATCAGTCCTGGGTGCTCATTGGAAGGACTGATGTTGAAGTTGAAACTGCAATACTTTGGCCACCTAATGAGAAGAGCTGACTCACTGGAAAAGACCCTGATGCTGAGAAAGATTGAGGGCCGGAGGAGAAGGGGACGACAGAAGATGAGATGGTTGTATGGTATCACCAGCTCAATGGCTATGGGTTTGGGTGGACTCAGGGAGTTGGTGATGGACAGGGATGCCTATTGTGCTGTGGTTCATGAGGTCGTGAAGAGTTTGGACCCAACTGAGCGACTGAACTAAACTGATGGTGATTGTCAGGGTGGGGGTGAGGGCGGGGGGTGCCACACTTCCCTGGTAGCTCATACAGTAAAGAATCTGCCCGCAAAGTGGGAGACCTGGGTTCAATCCTGGGGTCCAGAAGATCCCCTGGGTAAAGGAATAACAGCCCACTCCAATATTCTTGCCTGGAGAATTCCATGGACAGAGGAGCCTGGTGGGTTACAGTCCACTAGGTCACCAAGCCTAGGATACAACTAAGCGACTAACACACACACATACACACACCTGTAAGAGAGGGACATCTGGAAGAACTATCCCCATACCAGTTTCTAACACATGAAGTGAAGGCATGCTTAAAAATATTATTTGCTAGACAACAGTATAAATATTACACTCTGACGCCTCTAATTTAAGGACTTAGACTTTTATATTTACTATCTCTGTATCAAGTGGAACTACCTTTTCACTTAAGATGGTCACAAACATCAGAAAAAGCAAGAGTGTTCCATAAAAACATCTACTTCTGCTTTATTGGCTATGCCAAAGCCTTTGACTGTGTGGATCACAACAAACTGCAGAAAATTCAAGAGATGGGAATACCAGACCATCTGACCTGCCACCTGAGAAATTGTAGCAGGTCAAGTAGCAACAGTTAGAACCAGACATGGAACAACAGACTGTTTCCAAATTGGGAAAGGAGTACGTCAAGGCTGCATATTGTGACCCTGTTTATTTATCTTCTATGCAGAGTACATCATGCAAAATGCTGGGCTGGATGAAGCAGACACTGGAATCAAGATTGCCAGGAGAAATATCAATAACCTCAGATATGCAGATGACACCACCCTTATGGCAGAAAGTGTAGAGGAACTGAAGAGCCTCTTAATGAAAGTGAAAGATGAGAATAAAAAAGCTGGCTTAAAATTCAACATTCAAAAAACAAAGATCATGGCATCTGATCCCATCACTTCATGGTAAATAGATGGGAAAAAATGGAAACAGTGAGAGACTTTAATTTGGGGGTTCCAAAATCACTGCATGTAGTGACTGCAGTCATGAAATTAAAAGACACTTACTCCTTGAAAGAAAAGCTATGACCAACCTGAGCTTCCTGGTGGCTCAGATGGTAAAGCGTGTGCCTGCAGTGCAGGAGACCCAGGTTTGATACCTGGGTTAGGACAATCCTTTGGAGAAGGAAATGGGAATCCCCTCTAGTATTCTTGCCTGGAAAGTCCCATGGACAGGGGAGCCTGGTGGGCTACAGTCCATAGGGTCACAAAGAGTTGGACACAAGAGTTGTTCCATGTCTGGTTCTAACCTAGACAGCATATTAAAAAGCAGAGATATTACATTGCTGACAAATGTCCATCTAGTCAAGGCTATGGTTTTTCCAGTAGTCATGCATGAATGTGAGAGTTGGACAATAAAGAAAGCTGAGAGTCAAAGAACTGATGCTTTTCAACTATGGTGTTGAAGACTCTTGAGAGTCCCATGGACTACAAAGGGATCAAACCAGTGAATCCTAAAGGAAATCAGTCCTGAATATTCATTGGAAGGACTGATGCTAAAGTTGAAACTCCAATATTTTGGCCACCTGATGCAAAGAACTGACTTACTGGAAAAGACTCTGATGCTGGGAAAGATTGAAGGTAGAAGGGGAAGGGGATGAGAAAGGGTGAGATGGTTGGATGACATCACCAACTAGATGGACATGAGTTTGAGTAATTCTGGGTGTTGGTGATGGACAAGGAAGCCTGTCATGCTCTAGTCCATGGGGTCGTAAAGAGTTGAACACAACAGAGTGACTGAACTGAGCTGAGACATCAGAAATGGTATTTATGCATCAATTTTTCTGGTAATAATAAGTTGTTTCAGTTTAAAGCGGATCTACTTGACCTAAGCTTTTAACCCAATCTTTCCTATGGGATAAAAATGTTAGGAATACACTGCTAGCAACTTGGTATTTTGCAAATATTCTCAGCCTCAAAAAATCTGATCAAAGAGGATGTTTCTGAGTTAGATATTAAATTTGAATAATACTATTTAAAACTTTACCATCTGAGCCACACTGCCAGGCAGGCGAAATAGAGCTGAGAACGTAACAGGTATACTCACAGGGATACAAAGATTTTACTCTCAATATCATGGCCATTATCTACAGATCTATTTCTAGTTCACTGAGGAAAAATAATTCCCTGGCTTTATCAGAGTGCATATTCATATAGTGACCTCAGTGTGGTGAAGAGGATGACAGATAATGTAAGCAAAAGATTCTATGGGAGGAAACTTCGTGGGAAGTCCTAGCCAGCTGTGCATTGAAGTAACAGATACCCACCTAGAAACCAGATAATCTTTACAGAATTTTGACAAATGGAAAAAAATAGAATAAATAACCTCCACACTGAGATTATATAACAGCACTTATTAGATGGCTTGTTTAGCTGAAGCTCTGTGATTTGGGATTTGGCATGCCACGTTCCACTGCAGCATAGTTATGGGACATTAATGTTTCTTTGGGTGACATTGACAGCATAATGGGAAAACTCAGAAGATGACAGCTGCCCCTATTGTATTATTATTACTTACTATACATTTCAATTAAGTAGGTTTATGCATTTGGACACAAGAAAAGAACCTGAAGGCTCCAAAGAATACATAAAGTCAAATGGGTAGACACAAGTTGGAATATTGTGTTATTAGGTTTGCTTTTATATGGATTGACACATATGAATCAATAAAAAATCAGACTAATATACATTTCTCATGTCCATGGATTTAAGAAATACACATGATGCTTTTGAAAATCTGTGGTAAAATACAAATTTCTTAAAGAAAATTTAGTTTCCTATAAATAATCAGAAAAGAATACTCTTTTATAATCTACCACTCAGCAATGACTACTATTATTTTTTTAAAAGTTTTGAAATGCAATATGTGCAAAATATTGTGAAGCAATCTCTCATAAATTCTCAACCAATAACTAATACTACATGCAGACTATACAGCTCTGTTATTCTTTGGTAAGGGGGCAGGAATAACTCTAAGGGATATGTTTATACGGGTTCCTAAAGTGTTGCCAGTAAAATTAATTATCACCCCCACCTACAGAACAGGTACTTTTTAAACTAGCTTCCTTTCACTTTTCTACCCCTGCAATGGTCGTTACTTCATCTTCCAAATAAACTACTAGCACCTGAATCTTGTATCAAAGTCTGAGTGATCCAAAATTAAGACAAATATAATATAGAAAATTGAAAATAGATACATTGCCTGTAGAAAAAGATGAATAAAACCGATCTATAATATGAAAGACAGAGAAAAAAGATAGATGATATCAATACCAGTATCATAAATTTAAAAGAGGATATTTTTATAAATATTACAGATATTAACAAGATAATAATACAACAATATGAGAAACTTTATGATAGAAAATTGTCAATTTAGACCAAAATGGATGATTTTCTAGAAAAACAATAGATAAAATTAACACTAGAATAAATAATTTCAGTAGTCTTGTATCTGTTAAAGTAGTTGAATGCATAAATAAGAACTCTTCCCCAAAAAACTTTAGTTACATATAGCTTCACCAATAAAATTTCACTTATTTATATTTTAAAAACTCTTTCATAAAATACAGAAGTAATACCTTTCAAATAATAATTTTAATATAAAAATAGGACTAGGATATTTCCACAAAGACAAGTTACAGATGAATCATTCTCATGAATACAGTGCAAAATATCTCATGCAAAATCCAGTGATATTAAAAAGTATATCATAATTAAACTGGATTTTCTCCAAGAATGCAGTTAGCTCAGTATTTAAAAATAAATCAGTGAAAATTACCATATTAAGAGTATAAGGGGAAAATTAGTTATCTGAATAGAGGCAGAAAAGCAATGATTTGGTTTCAGGATATAGTCACATGTTTCCTGTATTAGTCAGGATCAAAGACATATGGATCCATGTTCCAAGTATTTCTACCTCAGGGGGGAAAAAAACCCTCCAAAATGGGTTACATAATTTTATGCTGTATATGGTGGCTCAGATGGTAAAGAATCTGACTGCAATGCAGTAGACCTGGGTTCAATCCCTGGGTTGGGAAGATTCCCCTGGAGAAGGGAATAGCAACTCATTCCAGTATTCTTGCCTGGAGAATTCCATGGACAGAGGAGCCTGGTGCGCTAGAGCCCAAGGGGTCCGCAGAGTTGGACCCGACTGAGCTGCAAACAAACACTTCCATTTTTTTCTTTCATCCAGTATTTGTAACTTGAACAAATTACTTCATCTCTTTTTTTCTTAGTTTTCAACCTGTAAAATTGCAATGCACTAAAACTGCCACTCCCTGAACTCACAACACATCATTTTAAGGATCTAAATTTTATAAAAGATATGTTAAGATATTTAATATATATACTTACATATACATTTTTGTTATAATCTAATTTTTATTAACATCTTGACTATGATTCATAGAAATCAATGATGTGGTATACAGAATATTGTATCAGAAAGTGCAATATTGTATGCAGAAGAGTTATATTGATAGAAATATAATGCTTCTGTTTGTTCTATGAATGCTTAAGGGTTTCAACCAGAATTTTAAATTCAGCAGATAAGTCCCATCTTTATTAGTGTCTTAAATTTCTTCCTTTGCCAACTGGAAGCAAGCTAAAGGAAGCCAGCTGAAAATAAATCAGTATAAATGCCACACATTTTACAAAGTCTGATTCTGTTTTCCTTTATGTTTGATATAATAAATCCTAGGAATATTGTAGTGTTTTTAAAAACTTATATGTAACCCAAATAATTAGACTTCTTATAGGTATAGTTAGTCTCTTGAGAGGAAAAATTTCAAGATTTCCTCTTTTGTTTTAACACATGTATATAAAGTAAAACTTATAATTAATGAATCTGCAGGCATTGTTTGCAAGTCTTCTAAATTTGAAACAGTATAGATGAATGAGATAAGGAAGTAAGTACAATACTCTCCATCAGACACTGTTATTTCTCTCCTTTTTGGGTTTTCATAGTATTCTAGTCATCTGTCTATAATGTCACATATCCTCTATGCTTTATTTGTCTGCTACATGTCATCTCCCTCTTTAACCTAGGAATACTTCATAGATGAATTAATGATGTTGCTATTAACTGCTCTTGATTACCATCTCAATGCAGAATAAATACCAACATATTTATTTTGAAAAACAAGTGAAACAGGATTTTCTATTTTCAAAAATTAGTGAACCAAGATGTTTTCTGTTTTGTAATGCAGTGGGGCCAGTATTACAGTCCAATTAGAACCAGGTCTCCAAATAATTATTAGCTAAATTTATTTTAGTTAAAAATTACTGTGTACCCTCTTAACAAGGAGAATAAAAGAAGAAAAAAGACAAGAACTTTGGGGAAAAAATTTTTCTTTTTGGACTCTGTACCATCAAGAAAATTTTAAGAAATTAAAATATCAACAAAACATGTTTAAGTAAACAATCTTGCAAATTGTTTAAATAATTCAAGTAATGGACTAATAAATGCGTGAATTTGAGCTGAGGTTATTAAGATTTGTTGCAAATATAAACTGAGTCTAAGAGGTAGGTAGGGATATAAACATATAGTTTGCAAAGACTGAACATTTTGGGGATACTGAGTAGAACAATTAAGAAGAACAGACTGAACACATAGAAAGTAGTTAAGTAATCAACTTGGATTGATGGGCTGGGTCATTTTTGGAAGGCAGCTAAGCTTATCACTATGCCACCAACATACACTAAAGGAAGTACATACTCATTTTTGAATGCTATTGTAGGAAGTGACAAAACCATTAAAACTTTTTAAGCAGAAGAGTAATCCACATAGAGCTGAATTTGATAACATTAATCCAGAGAATGTGTAGAATTTGTAGAGCACAAAGAGCTTGATAGCAGAAAATATTTTATTTAAATAAGGTGATACTGAAGTGATTTAATATTATGGATATTGTTGATACAATGAAGAAATAATAGATATCAGACCAATAAAAATTGACTAGGCACAGTCAGTGGGATATGAAGAAAAGACATATAATGTCTACTCAACTATATTAAAACAAAGGAATGAAGCTTTATAAAATACTCCTTTTATGATTTAACACATAAATAAAACAAGCTGTATAGTGTGATATGATTGAGTACCTTTTTCACTATTGGATATTATATATCTGAGGATTCGGTCATTTTTGTTTTCACTTCAGATCTTTTCAATAAAATATACCTTTCAATATTTTATAATTAGTATATAGATTTGTAATGGACTTTGTATAAAGCAATATTTGTTGTGGTCAAATATCACAATCTTTTCCTTACTTTGTTGCTATAAAGAAGAAAATTTGGGGGAACAAGGAACGACTTGACAGTCTTGGCCTTTAGCATTCCTCATCTAGGAAATTATTCTCAACGTTCCCCTATTTTGTAGCCTACTTTTGAAGTAATTCCTTAATGATTTCTTTCTGTTTTGAGCTCTGAGTATAATTTCATGTCCTGTCTTCCTACGTGACAGACAAAGCATTCTTTGTTTTAAAAAAAGAGCTAAATAAAACTATAGTTCATCCAAAGATGATATGTACATTCAAAGTGTAATCACACATAAATGGAGGAAAACGGCCTTGAAAATCTTCATGAAAGAGGATCGATCCTGTTTCTCTTGACAAGTTCCTCTAGAATCTGTTCACTGATTATCTCAATAGATGCAGAGAAAGCCTTTGACAAAATTCAACATCCATTTATGATAAAAACCCTCCAAAAAGCAGGAATAGAAGGAACATACCTCAACATAATAAAAGCTATATATGACAAACCCACAGCAAACATTATCCTCAATGGTGAAAAACTGAAAGCATTTTCCCTGAAGTCAGGAACAAGACAAGGGTGCCCATTCTCACCACTACTATTCAACATAGTTTTGGAAGTCTTGGCCACAGCAATCAGAGCAAATAAATAAATTAAAGGGAAGTAAAACTCTCTGTTTGCAGATGACATGATCCTCTACATAGAAAACCCTAAAGACTCTACCAGAAAATTACTAGAGCTAATCAGTGAATATAGTAAAGTTTCAGGATACAAAATCAACACACAGAAATCCCTGGCATTCCTATACACTAACAATGAGAGAACAGAAAGAGAAATTAAGGAAACAATTCCATTCACCATCGAAACAAAAAGAATAAAATACTTAGGAGTATTTCTACCTAAAGAAACAAAAGACTTGTATATAGAAAACTATAAAACACTGATGAAAGAAATCAAAGAGGACACAAATAGATGGAGAAATATACCGTGTTCGTGGATTGGAAGAATCAATATAGTGAAAATGAGTATACTACCCAAAGTGATGTATAGATTCAATGCAATTCTTATCAAGCTACCAGAGGTCTTTTTCAGAGAATTAGAACAAATAATTTCACAATTTGTATGGAAATACAAAAAACCTCATATAGCCAAAGCAATCTTGAGAAAGAAGAACGGAACTGGAGGAATCAACCTACCTGACTTTAGACTATACTACAAATCCACAGTCATTAAGACAGTATGGTACTGGCACAAAGACAGAAATATAGATTAATGGAACAAAATAGAAAGCCCACAGATAAATCCACGCATCTATGGACACCTTACCTTTGACAAAGGAGGCATGAATATACAATGGAGAAAAGACAACATCTTTAACAAATGGTGCTGGGAAAACTGGACAGCCACTTGTAAAAGAATGAAACTAGAACACTTTCTAACACTATACACAAAAATAAACTAAAATGGATCAAAGATCTAATCATAAGACCAGAAACTATAAAACTCCTAGAGGAAAACATAGGCAAAACACTCTCCGACATAAACCAAAGCAGGATCCTCTATGACCCACCTCCCAGAATATCGGAAATAAAAGCACAAATAAACAAATGGGACCTAATTAAAATTAAAAGCTTTGCACAACAAAGCAAACTATAAGCAAGGTGAAAAGACAGCCTTCAGAATGGGAGAAAATAATAGCCAATGAAGCAACGGACAAACAATTAATCTCAAAAATATACAAGCAACTCCTGCAGCTCCATTCTAGAAAAATAAACGACCCAATCAAAAAGTGGGCCAAAGAACTTAACAGACATTTCTCCAAAGAAGACATAAAAATGGCTAACAAACACATGAAAAGATGTTCAACATCACTCATTATCCAGAGTGAAGTAAGCCAGAAGGAAAAACAACAATACAGTATACTAACGCATATATATGGAATTTAGAAAGATGGTAACGAGAACCCAGCATGCGAGACAGCAAAAGGAACGCAGATGTATAGAACAGACTCATGGACTCTGTGGAAGAGGGCAAGGGTGGGATGATATGGGAGAATGGCATTGAAACATGTTAATTATCATATGTGAAATCAATCGCCAGTCCAGGGTTGATGCTCGGGGCTGGTGCACCGAGATGTCCCAGGGGGAGGGAATCGGGAGGGAGGTGGGAGGGGGATTCTGGAGGGGGAGTATATGTAAACCCATGGCGGTTTCATGTCATTGTATGGCAAAACCAACACAATTTAAAAAAAAATAAAGAAAGAAAAAAAATAATAAATAAAAGACATTAGAGGAAAGTCTGAAAGCAAGGCTAGGAAAAATCCATTAATGCAATCCATTTAGTATCATTCTATTTTCTTTTTTATTCAGGCTAAGTCTCCTAATAATCAAATCCAACTTGGCCTTATGACTGATTGTAGATATCAGCTTGTATTAAAGAAATGCAGAATCCTGAATAAAATGTTCAAATATCTATTAAGATATTAAAAAAAAGAAAACATCACCAATTTCAATTGGACCCACAATATCAACAATTCATCCTCTCCCATTCTTATTCCTCACTGTCCTATTAAAAAAAAAAGAAACAAGATTTTATTCCTGAATACCTAGTACCCAATGAAACCTGGTTATTGGAAACTGGCCTTGTGAAGAGATGTGTGATTTCTAAGACAGTGTGAGCTCTACCCTTGCCGACACACTGATTTTCCATGACTGAAATCACCTTAATGCTAATAAAAGTGTTTTAGTGATTATAGCTGACCATGAATTAAAGAATTATATGTAAAACAAATTTCCAGTATTGCTGCGTTAATATGTAGGTGAAACCTTAACCACAAGAAAATCCTATCCTGACCTCATGGAGACCTTCTGTCTTGTGTCATTCACTTATTTCTGCGCTCTTGCTTTAGCTTCTGTGGCCCATCCTCAGGCACAATGTGACATAATCTGTATCAGAGAACAACATATATGGGTATCACAACACTTATAAATATGTAAATATTTTTGTGACTTCTCACTTTCTGGCTGTAACTTAGCAATGTTTGTGCTATATATACACAGTTTTCAATAAATGCACCTCTAGAATTTCAGCTATTTTTGATGCAATGTTCCTACTGGACAGATCTTTATAATGTTTATGGATTTCTTCAGTGACATCTTCCTTCCGTGGCTGTGTTTTATTGTGCCATTTGACTTCAGTTCAACTTTTTTTTTCAGACTTCCAATGTCTTTTGCTTTTTTTTTTTTTGTAATAGTAGCGAGGTTTTAACAATCTCATGGTAAAATAACAACTACTTAGATGACCAGTATTTTAAACATTTCTTTCAGGAGGCAGATTAATTCACTCTGATTACTCCAGTTTCCTGTTTTCTTTTCTAGATTATGAACTTTCTGAGAACAGGGTATGGGCCCCTCCCTTTATATTCCTGGCATTAAAAGCAGTGCTGAGGAAGTAATAAGTGAAAGTTGCTCAGTTATGACCAACTCTTTGCAACGTCATGGATTATACAGTCCATAGAATTCTCCAGGCCAGAATACTGGAGTGGGTAGCTGTTCTCTTCTCCAGGGGATCTTCCCAAGCCAGGGACTGAACCCAGGTCTCCCACATTGCAAGCAGATTCTTTACCAGCTGGGCCACCAGAGAAGCCCAAGAATAGGAATGTGTAACCTATCCCTTCTCCTGTGGATCTTCCTGACCCAGGAACGGAACTAGTGTCTCCTTCATTGCAGGCGGATTCTTTACCAGCTGAGATACAAGGGAAGCCCTAGGAAGTAATGTGGCTCAGCTGGTAAAGAATCTGCCTGCAATGCAGGAGACCCTGGGTGGGGAAGATCCTCTGGGGACATGTGTTCGATCCCTGGGTTGGGGAAACCCTCGGAGAAGAGAAAGGCTACCCACTCCAGTATTCTGGCCTAAAAAATTCCATGGAGTGTATAGTTCATGGAGTGTATAGTCAGACATGACTGAGTGACTTTCACTTTCAAAGGTTTGCTGACTTGATGAATGAGTTTATCACCAATTAACATCCTGCCCATGTTGTGGGTTTCACAGTCACTTAATTGGAGGAGGGTCTTGGATCAGATAATCTTGGTTTTATGTTTTCTGTTTGTCTGATTTCATCATACTGTACCTATCTTAATCACCAATATGCATATAAATATTCTGTTCAGCTTGATGCACAATCATTGTACATGGATTCCAAAAGCTCTATCTTTTTGAATAAGTTGGTAAAGCTTAAATTTGGTATTTTTAATTCAGAATAACCTTTTTGGCAGCTATACACAGTTTTGGATGTGGTCTTAAATGACTTCAACTTAGCAAATCATATGTTTTATTTATTTATTTTTTTACCAAAAATCTTAATTCTACTAATGTCTGCAGAATCATAAATATATTACATTTACAGTTAGAGTATGAAATTTTTAATGTTAATGGACTCTAAAGTAGCCATAGGTGACCAGTTTGATATTTACAATCTGCGGCATTTCCAGAGAGATAAATCTTTGTTTATGGACTGTCTGACTGCATGGCTTCTTCAGATGAGGTAAACATCATCTGTGGTTCAGCAGGAAGCATGCACCATATACACACAGTTCCTGAGCAACTGCTATTAGATGATCATTGATTATGCTTTTAGTGTTTTCAAGGTCAAGGAAAAGTCTGGTTAGGCTTATGCAACAGATAGCAAACTACATCCTCAGTTGAAAGGTCTTTGAAAGCCTTTTTAGCTTTGTCAGTGATGTACTATATGCTGCAGGCTTACTATGTCTCTTTAGCAGGTCATGTATTTTCTTTTATGCTTCACTGAGTAGAGCTAAATCAATTTTTAAATCACTTTGCCCTATTATGCATCTCTACAATTTGAAACTGGGTAGATAATTGTTTGCTACTTTTAAAAAAAGCCTTTTGGTTATACAGCTTGAAAGAGAGAAGAGCTAACTCTCTTCTTTATAATCCTGAATTGTTAGGTTATAAACTAAAATTAAGTCAAATAATGATGCAAAACCCCTACACTCTAGAGAAAAAGACCTTCTTTATATTTGTAGTAGTATGTAAAAGTAAAGGGTAAATATAATAGCACTAAGGAATGCTTAATGGAAAATTAGAAGAATAAGCAGTTTTTCTATTTTGATCTAAATACTAACATGGTATAAAACCACTTGAGATATATATAAAATATGAATAAAATATGTTAAAAGAACATCACTTTTATTATTATTATCATTATTACCACTAAATTTCCTAGTTAAATATTATATTTTTATATAAAATGTAACCAGTAAAGTGAGTGAAGAGTAGTTGGAACTTCTCTACTATTTTTGAAACTTTCAGTGAATCTATATTTTTTACAAAATTAAAAAAAATTCCCCCCCCAAAAAAGCTGAATCACATTTGTGGATATCAAAAGGCAAAAATTATTTGCTCATCAAAATTAATACATGAATTTTGCTCATCAAATCTGAGAAATTTCTTACTTTTCACTTTTTACATCAGGTAACACTAAACTTGTTTTGGAATTGATTGACCAACCATCAGGTAATTAACATAAATTGGTAATGATGGGGATTAAATAAATTAAAGTTATGTTTTTTCCTTCTTAACAATGGGGGAATAGACAGCTTAGCAGTCTACACTGAATACAAATGTGAAAGAAAGTAAATGCTTTTCACAATTCCTAAAAACAAATGAGAAAAATAATGTACAAATGGAAACTTGTGAATATTAGAAGGAATTAATGGGGAGGAGTTCTTAGAAAAATCAGAAACTTGTGTGAAGTACTGCATTCACTGAATGTTAGAGCCACAGTTTGCTTGACAGATGGTTCAGATAAGCATGTTTAGAAAATCTACATTTATATCTTCAAATTTATTTCATAGTTTTAATGTTTAAATTATCAACTAAGATAATTATATATTAAATTCAAAGAAAAAACATGACTGTGAAACTAAGAGAAACAAAAGAAGTGAATTTATAAAGAGAAGGAAAATTAAATTCACAAATTTGAATATAGAAACACAGTATAATTAATAACTATAACCAATAGCTTGTTCTTAAAGTAAACCTGCAGTTAAATGGCTAACTCACTAAAAAACACCAACCATTTTTGAACTAGACATGGTGATTTAAAGGACTTTTAGAAAAATAACATGTAGAAATAGGTAGAAAACTCTAAAGAAGAATTTTATGAGTTGATGAACTTACTCATAAGTTAACAAATAATAGAATTTTGTAGTATTTAAAAAATGTGGTCTTGGGACTTCCTTGGCAGTCCAGTGGCTACAGCTCTGTGCTTCCACTGCAGGTGGCATGGATTCGGTCCCTGATGTGGAAACTAAGATCCCCCATCCTGCATGGTGTGGCCAAAAAAACAAAAACACCCCCAAAACTTGGTCTGTATTAAAAAATTAATTGAACTAAATGGAAAATCAAATGACATAGTTTAAAAAAATAATTTAATATATAATAAAGTTGGCTTTCTATTAATGGTGAAAAGTTGGTTTACTAAAAAGAAAAAATATACATGTATCTATATACATATATATCATTGGGACAACTGGTTAGCCATGTGCAAAAACAAACCTATCTTTATCTCATTCTGTATGCCAAAATATATCTCAGGTGTTGCAGAAACTTAAATATAAAGTAGTTGAACTATGAAAGTAGTAAGAGGAAAAAGAAGGGCTGTTTAATATTCTCAGAATGAAATCCCTGAAGCCATAAACAAACGATGAAACAGTAAGACTGACTTGGTAAAAACTGAATATGTCTGTATAGCAAAATTGTTTAAAAACAAAGTCAAAAGGCAAAAGAAAAACTAGGAAAATAATTTCTAATGTATTTGGAGGACAAAAGGCTCATATTCTGAAAAGAAATATCTTTCATTATTTAACCCATAGCTTCCTTGCCAATATCAGTTTCTAACACACTTGCCCTTACTCCTTTTCAGTCATACTGCTCCTTATTTTCCTTGAATATTCCAAACACTGTCCCTATCTCAAGGCATTTGAATTACAGTCATGGAAATGAGTTGGTATCTTATATCTTCAGAGAAACAGTTTCAGGACTGCCCCTCAGATACCAAAATCCACAGTGATGTTCAAGTCCCTACATAAAATGGCATAGGCCAAAGGATACAGTTGCCACTCCCTATCCACAGATGCCCAACCTGTGCATTGGGAGGTCAACTGTATGGTTGCCTCCAACTAGAATGTTCTTCTTTCAGATATCCACATAGCATGTACTCCCATGCCTTTTAGTTTGTGTTTGTATGTCCTCTTCCCAGATACTTTCCTGAGTAGTATAGCCATATTAGCACCTTTGCCATTCTTAATTTCCCTGTTATTTCTTTTCCAGCATCATTAATTCTTGACATGATTTTATGTATGCATGTTTTCATATATATATGTGTGTGTGTGTGTGTGTGTGTGTGTGTGTGTGTAATATATATATATAGTCAATCTTCCTAGTGTCAAATTTCTTACATATAGGAACATCATATTGGAAAAAATTAAAATTCTGGTGACCTCAGAATTTTAGAAGATATAAGAAAACATAGCATCTTTGGGAATGATTTAGAACACTCTATCAAGAGGCATTCTTTTACATTTCACTAAGAAATTATAGATCTAAGAATATAGACAACTAATAGAATCACATATATATGTGTGTGTGTATATATATATATGTATACAAATATATGTTGAACTTATTATTATTAGCAGTAACAATAAAAATAGAAACAATCAAAATGCCCATTGGGGCCAAGTAAACAAATGAATAAGCATCAAAAATCTTGTCACATAGCATTTACAAAGAACGAAGGAGATTTACAATTGTGTTACCAAAAAGAAAAAAACAGGTGAAGCAAGAAAAGTAATATAAAATACAGTGTGTATAATTTGGTTCCATTTATGTAAGAAACAAAAAAATGAAGTTGATAATTACAATATTGCAGGGAGTAGAACAAGGTGTCTGAGGTAGGAGCAAAAGACAATTTTGTATTATTTAACATTTTATGCATCACTGAAACAACAACAGCCACAATAAGAGAGATGGAAAGATGAGGGTTGGGGGCAAGCTGAGTTTGTGCAGTGACCAGGCTGGTGAAGAGGCAGAAGTATGACAGTTAAGAACCTTAGAGATCATGATAAGATGTCTATGTGGAGGAATGGGAAACCCTGAAGGGATTGATTTGACACAAACTGCCTAGCTAAATTTGGCAGATTTTCAAATTTGGCAGCCAAATTTGAAACAGGCTTTGTCTAACTCTTCTCTACACCTCCAAATAAGATTATTTAAAGGAGCTGAACAATATGATTTGAAAACTTTGTAAATAAACTTAAGTTACCTAACATTACACAGGCATGCTATGTTGGATTTACCTAGTAGTATCATATGTACATCAGAGAACAGATTTTCTGACAAGTAAACAAATCCTTTACATGGAAATGTATAAAACACAGATGATGCGTCTAGATTACAGATAACTTTCAAAGTGAGATACATTATATAACCCTTCTTTTCTCAAATGGGGAATTATATTTGCAACCTCTCCAACACAAACACCTAGAAGGTATATATTTATATAATATATTCATATTTATTTTGAAATTTGACATATTTGGAATCATCAACATTAAGATGAAACACTAATATCAACTTTATACCATTATACCAACATTAAGATCAACATTATCACTGAAAGATGAACTCCCCAGGTTGGGAGGTACTCACTATGCTACTAGAGAAGAGTGGAGAAATAGTTCCAAAGAGAATGAAAAGGCTGAACCAAAGTGGAAATAATGCCCAGTTGTGGATGTGACTGGTGACAGATGTAAATTCTGATAATGTAAAGAACAATATTGCACAGGAACCTGGAATGTTAGGTTCATGAAATTAAGGTAAATTGGAAGTGGTCAAACAGGAGATGGCAAGAGTAAACATCATTTTAGGAATCAGTGAACTAAAATGGACTGGAATGGATGAATTTAATTCAGATGACCATTATATCTACTACTGTGGGAAAGAATCCCTTAGAAGAAATGGAGTAGCCCTCATAGTCAACAAAAGAGTCCAAAATGCAGCACTTGGGTGCAGTCCCCAAAACAAGAGAATGATCTCTGTCCTTTTCCAAGGCAAACTGTACAATATCACAGTAATCCAAGTCTATGCCCCAACCAATAATGACGAAGAAGCTGGAGTTGAACAGTTCTATGGAGACCTAAAAGACCTCCTAGAACTAACACCAAAAAAAAAGAAAAAAGATGTCCTTTTCGTCATACAGGACTCAAACGCAAAAATAGGAAGTCAAGAGATACCTGGAGTAACAGGCAAGTTTGGCCTTGGAGTACAAAGTGAAGCGGGACAGAGGCTAACAGGGTTTTGCCAAAAGAATGCACTAATCATAGCAAACACACTCTTCCAACAACACAAGAAACAACTCTACACAGAGATATCACCAGATAGTCAATACCAAAATCAGATTGATTATATTCTTTGCAGCTGAAGATGAAGAAACTCTATACAGTACACAAAAAGAAGACCAGGAACAGAGTGTGGCTCAGATCATGAATTCCTTACTGCAAAATTCAGACTTGAAGAAAGTAGGGAAAACCACTATACCATTCAGGTATGACCTAAATCAAATGGCTTATGGTTATACAGTGGAACTGACAAATAGATTAAAGGGATTATATCTGATAGATGGAGTGCCTGAAGAACTGTGGACAGAGGATTGTAACATTGTACAAGAAACTGTGATCAAAAACATCCCCTAGAAGAAGAAATGAAAAAGGCAAGATGATTGTCTGAGGGTACCTTACAAATAGCTAAAGAAAGAAGAGAAAAGGCAAAGAAGAAAAGGAAAGATATATCCATCTAAATGTGGAGTTCCAAAGAATAGCAAGGAGAGACATAAGAAAGCCTTTCTCAGTGATCAAAGCAAAGAAATAGAGAAAAACAATAGAATGGGAAAGACTAGAGATCTCTTCAAGAATATTAGAGATTCCAAGGGAACATTTCATGCAAGGATGGGCACAATAAAGGACAAAAATGGTATGGACCCAACAGAAGCAGAAGATATTAAGAAGAGGTGGCAAGAATACACAGAACTATATAAAAAAAAATCTTCATGACCCAGAAAACACAATGGTGTTATCACTCACCTATAGCCAGATATCCTGGAGTACAAAGTCAAGTGGGCCTTAGGAAGCATCACTGCAAACAAAGCTACTGGAGGTAATGGAAACCCAGGTAAGCTATTTTAAATCCTTAAAGATGATGCTGTGAAAGTGCTGCACTTAATATGTCAGCAAATTTGTAAAACTCAGCAGTGATCACGGGATTGGAAAAGATCAGTTTTTATTCCAATCCCAAAGAAAGGCAATGCCAAAGAATGTTCAAACTACCACACAACTGCACTCATCTCACACACTAGCAAAGTAATATTCAAAATTCTCCAAGCCAGGCTTCAACAGTACTTGAACTATGAACTTCCAGATGTTCAAGCTGGATTTAGAAAACGCAGAGGAACCAGAGATCAAATGCAAACATCTGTTGGATCATAGAAAAAGCAAGAGAATTCTAGAAATATATTTACTTCTGCTTCATTGACTATGCTAAAGCCTTTGACTGTGTGGATCACAACAAACTGTGGAAAATTATTCAAGAGATGGGAATACTTTACCTGCCTCCTGAGAAATCTGTATGCAGGTCAAGAAGCAACAGTTAGAACTGGACAAGAAACAACAGACTGGTTCCAAATTGGAAAAAGAGTTCATCAAGTTTATATATAGTCACCCTGCTTATTTAACTCTATGCAGGGTACATCATGAAAAATGCTGGACTGGATGAAGCACAAGCTGGAATCAAGATTGCCAGGAGAAATATCAATGACATCAGATATGCAGATGACACCACCCTTATGGCAGAAAGCAAAGAGGAACTAAAGAGGCTCTTGATGAAAGTGAAAGAGGAGAGTTAAAAAGGTGGCTTGAAACTCAACCATTCAAAAACCTAAGGACATGGCATCCAATCCAATCACTTCATGGCAAATAGATGGGGAAACAATGGAAACAGTGACAGACTATTTTGGGGGGCTCCAAAATCACTGCAGATGGTGACTGTAGCCATGAATTTAAAAGATACTTGCTCCTTGGAAGAAAATCTATGACTAACCTAGATAGTATATTAAAAAGCAGAGACATTATTTTGCTGACAAAGGTCCATCTAGTCAAAGCTATGGTTTTCCCAGTAGTCAGGTACAGATGTGAGAGTTGGACTATAAAGAAGGCTGAGCATTGAAGAACTTATGCTTTTGAACTGTGCTGCTGGAGAAGACTCTTGAGAGTTCCCTGGATTGTAAGGAGATCCAACCAGTCCATCCTAAAGGAAATCAGTCCTAAATTTTCATTGGAAGGACTGATGCTGAAGCTGAGGCTTAAATATTTTGGCCACCTCATGCGAAAAACTGACTCATGGGAAAAGACCCTGATGCTGGGAAAGATTGAAGGAAGGAGGAAAGGGATGACAGCAGATGAGATGATTGGATGGCATCACTGACTTGATGGACCTGAGTTTGAGAAAGCTTGGGGAGTTGGTGATGGACAGGGAAGCCTGGCGTGCTGCAGTCCATGGGGTCACAAAGAGTCTGATGTGAATGAGTGACTGAACTGATCTGAACTTATGTTTGGTATTTTTTTTAAAGTGATCTGTAATGGGGACTGCTTAAACTAACATGCAGGCTCTGATAATATATGAATATAAATCAAAAAATGTAAGTTATAAGGATAAAATTTAAAGATGAATGAATATATAAATAAATAGTTCTGTTATAGCTGCTATGTGCAATTCTAATATATGCTTTGGGAAACTTTAATTGTTTCTTTTATTAAAATTAAGAAAGTAGTATACAAAGCTTCAAAGAAAATTAACTGTCTTTTTTGAAGTAATTTTTTCTATAACTACATTTTATTATGCTATACCATTACTGACTATTGAATAAACATGATGTTAGAAGATATTTTTTCTAAAATTATTTCTCCAAAAAATAGTTTGAAATTCCCTTGATGTTCATATCCTTTCCATTTCTATTTTTCATCTTCTTAAAGTTATACTTATATTATTAAAATAGTTTTCTAATGGGTAGCCTTGCTTTTAGTCCACTCCACTCATCCAAGTCTTCTTAAGCTCTGTTTTATTCCTGTGCTAAAGCATGAAATGATGCCTTACTGTTCAAAGGGTAGAGTTTCAAATCATTTGTTTGACAGAGAAAATCTTTAGGACTAAGTATGAATATAACTGGATAACCATACATACAGATAATTAGAGGAAAATGGTCTTAATTTGTGGGATCTGAGTTCTGGAACATTGGGAATGGAGCAAAAGCTGAAGGAATTGAACTACAAGCAGACATGTAAGAAATTTAGACTAAAAGGCCAAACTTGTTATTCCTTCTCCTCCTAATAAATCAACAGACACCATGTCAAAGTGGAAACATGAGGGAAATGACTAGAGGTAGTTAATATACATTGTTTGTTCTGAAGTGGCAGTAGGGACTGAAGCAACTTTCAATATATTAATGAGAGTGATCCAATAGGTTAGTGGAGAATTCCAATGGGAAATCCAGAAATCTTAGCAGATAGTCAGAAACAAAATCATTTTAGAAATAAATATTATATTTGACTAGCACTTCAAGATATGTATTTTATTTGTCCTTCTTTATTTATATGTAATAAAATAGTAACTATTTATTTAAAAGAAAAAAGAAAAGCTCATTGGAAAAGACCCTGATACTGGGAAAGATTAAGGGGATGGCAGAGGATGAGATGGTTAGATAGCATCATTGACTCAATGGACATGAGTTTAAGCAAACTCCAGGAGACAGTGGAGGACAGAGGAGCCGGGCATGCTACAGTCCCTGGGGTCACAAAGAGTTGGATGCAATCAAGTGACTGGACAACAACGTGTAAAATTAGTAAAAATACATAAGGTGCTCTCCATGCTTTATTTCACTTCCATCCTCAAAATAATCAATCCTTTGCTGCTGCTGCTGCTGCTGCTCTAAGTTGCTTCAATTGTGTCTGACTCTTTGCAACCCCATGGGACTCTCCAGGCAAGAATACTGGAGAGGGGTTGCCATTTCCTTCTCCAGGGGCTTGTCCCAACCCAAGGATGGAACCCACATCTCTCTTGTCCCCTGCATTGGCAGGCAGGTTTTTCACCACTAGGGCCATCTGGGAAGCCCAATGCTATGAGGTAAGAACTATTATTATTATAACATAGATTACAGAAAAAGTAAACAACATAGTGAAGATAACACTGTGACTCATAGTAAGTAACACAGGTTGGGATTGGAAGCCAAGTTTTGCGGACACCAGAGTGTATGCTTTGGGCTCCTACACTGCTTCTCCCACCAATGACTGTTGCACATTCCCGATGCTATGCAGCTACAATTATGTTGACAGAAGAAGAGAAACCTGAAAGCCAATATTTATATTTATTATCTATAGAGTTGCAGTTACCTTTCTGAATAGGAACTGAGACTAGATACGTATTCTTCAGAAAATGACCCACTCTCTTTAAGGAAAGGTTTGTTTCATGAACTCTCCTTTATTCTCAGTTCAGTTGATGCCCTAAGCTAGATACTTTCTTTTGGGGTATGCTAGTTGACTGGCTAGATCATACCCACCTAGGTCTTCTCTTTGTAACTGGTCTACTTAACACTGGTTAATGTTTTAACAAATCATAAATTTTTGTCATTTGGGATATTTTAGCTATCTTACAGAGCAAACTATTTTAGGTAATGAATAATATAGATGTTTAAAAAATACTTTTTCTCTGGCTCTGAACCAAAAGAATCTGAGACACTAATTTTTCTTTGTGATGGCAAAACACTTAGAAAAAAAAGAAAGGCAGTTTAGTAACACTCATTTAATTTGCTCTTATTTATACTCTAATAAGAAAGGAACTATTCTTTCCCCTATAGTGTTTCGGTCTCTATACTTTAAAATTGTTTTCACTTATTTCACTATATATGGGGGAATATTTTAGCTATAATTTATACTGCTTACAATTACAATCTACTAAGACCTCAGCCTAATCATTTCATTATACTGGATTATTTGATTTTAGTCTACCAAGCATTACCAAGCAGCTTTTATTGTCATTGGTTTTTATATCCTCATAAAGAGCTCATTTGTTATACTATACAAAACTATCTTTTTATTGATGTGCTGAGGTAGATACCTACAATAGAAGATTATCAAAATAAAATGTGATTTTTGTGATTCAACTCTCATGTTTTGATTTCTTCAGTGATTGTTATCTTACTCTCTGGCTGCAGGTGTTTTTATAGATAAACAATTGGATTAATTCAGAAGCCTTAGAGCTGCATACCCATTACACATTCACAAGTCAATAATATCAACAAGGTATATTGTAAAGACTCATTCTCTTATAGGTAGAAAAGTCTAATGTAACAATAAACTAAATTAACCAAGAGATTCTGTTTCCCAGATTAAAAAGACAATCAAATGAGAAAGATATGTGAGTATGGAAGTATATTAGGGACTAAGAGCTGTGTAGAATTAATTCCTCAAATGAAAAGTTTGAAACTGGTCTAATGGGCTTTGAGATGTTTTGGAGAAGAAATGGAGATTTTTGAGAGAGGACAAGAGAAGACTTGAGTGACAGCACACTGTTTTACGTATTACCAAAACTGTCTCCCAACAACAGAAACAAAAATGGACCTTTAGCATAAACGCTGATGCACTCCCTCTATCATGTTATCGCATTCAGCCAAACATATGCAGATTTGGAGGCCAGCCAGGATCATTGTCATACTCATGCTTCAAAACAAAAATTTTGTTCCTAATCAGTTTACTGCAGATTTGTTGTGTCCTTTATCTACCTGCTTTTGGAACAGAAGACACTGAGATTTCGAGCACATGAAAGGGAATTAATAAAAAGATGAGTTTAGAAGCAACATGGATGATGTGTAGGTGGTGGGATAGATTGAGAAGAGTGGCAAAAATTTGGGAAAACCTAAGCCAAGGTGATTAGAGGAGGAAGCAATAAAGCTTAGGTAAACAGATTTTCTTGCTGACCTGAGGACTCATTGAAGTCTGTAGTTATATCTGTATGGTGACAATAAAATCAAGGTTTTAGTGGTTTTCCATAGCAGTGATCTGGAATGGAGAGGAGGCAGAAAATGTAGATAAACAAAGAAACAAGAATTAATATTATTGGATATAATCTGGCTGAATGATGAAACATCATTTTAGGATGAAAAGGAGGTACAGAGGGAGTAAAATGTGGAGTGTAGGTGAGGAAGAGAAGAAAGACGATGAAATACTGAGAGAAAATGTGTGGTCAAAATGAGACCTCTAAAAATCCTCTATTCCATAAAAGCAAGGAGAAGTCTAGCCAAAAAGCCAGAATCAACCATTTCAGAACTTTACAAATTAACGAAAGTCTTGTAGCAACCAAGGGAATGTTTATACAAGAAAAATCACTCCATAAGAGTTCCAGCTTTGTCGCCTTTTAACTTCCCCTATTCCTATCTTCTGCTCTCCCAACATTTGCTGTGGAAAATCAACAAGGCAGTGACTGGAGGGAGCAAAAGAGGGCTAGATCTCTTTCAATGTTTCATTCTAAAAGAACTGTCACTATTTGACTTGCCTGGTGGTTTCCCAGAAGTTCTCACTTGCAAAACTACTTACACTGATATGGCTTGGAGCTTATATCGCATTGAACAACTGTTCCTCTGGGGGAATATTGGGGGAGGGTATTTGTCATAAGAAATTACAGGTAAATGTTTAACTTCGTGGTCCCTTGGGGCACCTTGGGCAACCAACAGTAAAAATAAAAAAGTTTAAAAGGAAAAACTGGAAATGAGAGGGCTTTGAAAATCTCTGAAGTATTACTGGGAATCTAGAAGATCATATGCATGAGTAGAGCACAAGTTCCAGGCAGTGTTCTCAGCAGAGTCATATGCAGGCCCTAAATTCTCATCCCTGCTGAGCTTTTGGCTCTGTACAAGCAGGAAGTGAAAGTAAAGACAGAGTTGATAAATACCTGTCTGAGTGTTGAAGGTATGCCACTTGGCAAATACTTAGTGCATTTTGCCAAAAATGAATTATTCACATACAGTGGGGATCTACTTCTGAACTCTGCCATTTTCCATTGATCTATGAATAAAGAACAAAGATCACTGCTCACCACCCTGTCTTATAAGAGTTTAATCTTAACTAACATGGTCTCTGACCAGACGTGCACCCTGATTGGAAATTAAGACAATAACCAGATGAGGCATTCTGTGCTTTGGACAAGCAGTTCCCTTAAACAGTCAGATGCATACTTCAGGAAGAATTTTAATGAACCCAGATTCTTACATCTTCCCATACAAAAAGAAAAACACTGAAATCATTGACTTCAGATAACTGTTCTTTGTGATTAGCAGTAATATTTTACCAAGATGTATGCTTGTTTGCAAGTATTCCCTAGTTAAAAAAAAAATCTTATATAACTGGATTCTACCTCTTTGGACCATTTTTCTCAGAGCCAGCTAGTTGTATGGCTTCTGGCCTACAGTCATCAGCAATACCCTGAATAAAACTTAAATTCACAACTCTTATGTTGCGTGATTTCTTTAAGTTAACAGATCAATATGTCTATCTTTGCAATGAAACAACACTGTTCTGATTACTATAGATTTATAAATTTTTCTTCTTTCTCAAATTTGTTTTTCTGTTATTATTTTTATTTGGATATCTTTCATTTCTATATTTATTTAGAATCAGCTTTATTCTATAACACAATACTTTTTTAAAGGAATTACACTGAAAGTAGTTCTATAGATAGTTTTATCTGTTAAAAATTGATGTCTTAACAGTGTTGAAGCTTCCAGTCAATGAACAAGGGATATGTCTTCACTTACTTAGGTTTTAAAATTTTTCTCAGACATGTTTTGCATTTTCAGTATATAAATAATTCATACATTTTATCAGATTTATATTTAATGTTTTTAATTTTATGCTAATTTAAGTGGTCTATTAAAATTTTAAATTTATGAAAATACAATTGATTTGTACAAAGTGGTTTTTCTGCTTTGCACCCTGCATGCATGCATGCTAAATTCATATATTGGTTCTAGTAGTTTTTTGTGCATTCCACTGGATTTTTTTATCTAGATGATCATGCCATCAGTGAATCAAACCAGTTTTAATTCTGCCTTTCCAATCTGGATTTCTTTTATTTCTTTATTTTCCTTCTCTGTTTGCATAGCTAGAACATCCAGTACAATGTTTAACAGCAATGGTAAGGCTGAATATTCTTGGCTTTTACTGTATTAAGGAAAAAACCTTCAATCTTCCACCAATATGAATTATGTTAGCTTTTATAAAACATATTTTTTTCTCTTAGGTTGAGGATGTACCCTTCTAATTCTAGTTGGCTGTGGGGTTTTTCGTTTTGTTTGTTTGCTTATTTATTTAATCTAGGATGACCATTGATTTCATCAAATATTTTTCAGTGTCTATTGATAATGTACACATTTCTATTTTTTAGCCTTTAATATGGTAAATTGATATTGATTGATTTTTTAATACTGAAACAACCTTGCATTCTTGGGATAAACTTCACTTTGTCACAAGATATTATCCTTTTATGTATATCTGGATTTGATCTACTAACATTTAGATGAGGATTTTACTGTTTATGGCCAAGGGATAATGTTCTGTGTATAAATAATTTTTCTTGTAATCTCTTGCTGATTTTGGTACTGTGTAATGCTGGCCTTAAAAAACAAGTTGGGAAGTATTCTCACATTTTCAGATACTGGATTAGTGTATAGAATCAGTATAATTTCTTTCCTAAATATTTGCTGATGGTGGTGTAGTCATTAAGTTCTGTCCAACTCTTGGAACCTCATGGACTGTAGCTGTGTAAAGTCACTTGGACCTTAAGTATTCCTTTTAGGAAGATTTTTATTTACAAATACAATATATTTCATTGACATAACTCTCAGTTCAGTTCAGTCACTCAGTTGTGCCCAACTCTTTGTAATCCCATGGACTACAGCATGCCAGGCTTTTCTGTCCATCACCAACACCCAGAGCTTACTCAAACTCATGTCCATCGAGTCAGTGATGCCATCCAACCATTTCACCCTCTGTTGTCCCCTTCCCCTCCTGCCCTCAATCTTTGCCAGCATCAGGGTCTTTTCCAATGAGTCAGTTCTTTGCATCAGATGGCCAAAGTACTGGAGTTTCAGCTTCAGCATCAGTCTTTCCAAAGAATAATCAGGGCTGATTTCCTTTAGGATTGACTTGGATCTCCTTGTTCTCCAGTGGATTCTCAGGAGTCTTCTCCAACACCACAGTTCAAAAGCATCAATTCTTCAGCACTCACATCCATACGTGACTACTGGAAAAATGAAAGCTTTGACTAGATAGACATTTGTTAGCAAAGTAATGTCTCTGCTGTTTAATATGCTGTCAAGGTTGATCATGACTTTTCTTCCAAGGAGCAAGTGTCTTTTAATTTCATGGCTGCAGTCACCATCTGCAGTGATTTTGGAGCCCCAAAATAAACGCTGTCACTGTTTCCATTGTTTCCCATCTATTTGCCATGAAGTGATGGGACCAGATGCCATGATCTTAGTTTCTGAATGTTGAACTTTAAGCCAACTATTTCACTCTCCTCTTTCACTTTCATCAAGAGGCTCTTTAGTTCTTCTTCACTTTCTGCCATAAGGGTTGTGTCATCTACATATCTGAGGTTATTGATATTTCTCCCAGTAATCTTGAGTCCAGCTTGTGCTTCACCCATCCGGGCATTTTTCATGATGTACTCTGCATACAAGTTAAATGAGCAGGGTCACCATATACAGCCTTGACATACTCCTTTCCTGATTTGGAACCAGTCTGTTGTTCCATATACAGTTCTAACTACTGCTTCTTGACCTGCATGTAGATTTTTCAGTAGGCAGGTCAGGTGGTCTAGTATTCCTGTCTCTTGAAGAATTTTCCACAATTTGTTGTGATCCACACAGTCAAGGGCAGTAGTGTAGTCAATAAAGCAGAAGTAGATGTTTTTCTGGAACTCTCTTGCTTTTTTGATGATCCAGCAGATGTTTGCAATTTGATCTCTGGTTCCTCTGCCTTTTCTAAATCCAGCCTGAACATCTGAAAGTTCATAGTTCATGTACTGTTGTGGCCTGGCTTGGAGATTTTGAGCATTACTTTGCTAGAGTGTGAGATGAGTGCAATTGTGTGGTAGTTTGAACATTCTTTGGCATTGCCTTTCTTTGGGATTGGAATAAAAACTGACCTTTTCCAATCCTGTGGCTACTGCTGAGCTTTCAAGATTTGCTGGCATACTGAGTGCAGCACTTTCACAGTGTCATCTTTTAGGATTTGAAATAGCTCAACTGGAATTCCATCACCTCCACTAACTTTGTTCGTAATGATGCTTCCTAAGGCCCACTTGACTTTGCATTCTAGGATGTCTGGCTCTAGGTGAGTGATCACACTATTGTGGTTATCTGAGTCATGTAGTTGTTTTTTGTGTAGTTTTTCTGTGTATTCTTGCCACCTCTTCTTAATATCTTATGCTTCTGTTAGGTCCACACTACCATTTCTGTCCTTTATTGTGCCCATCTTCACATGAAATGTTCCCTTGGTGTCTTTTTTTTCTTGAAGAGAACTCTCAGTCTATTTTCTCTGCTGTGACAGTCTATATAACAGATATTTATATATTTTCTCAGTCTAATTTCTCAGTCTATTATTTTTCTCTGTTTCTTTGCATTGATCACTGAGAAAAGCTTTTTTATCTCTCCTTGTTATTCTTTGGAACTCTGCCTCCAAAGAGGTTTATTTTTCCTTGTTTCCTTTGCCTTTCACATCTTTTCTTTTCTCAGCTATTTGTAACGCCTCCTCAGACAACCATTTTGCCTATTTGCATTTGTTTTTCTTGGGGATGGTCTTGATCACTGCCTCCTGTATAATGTCACGAACCTCTGTCCATAGTTCTTCAGGCACTCTGTCTATCAGATCCAATCCCTTGAATCTATTTGTCCCTTTCACTGTATAATTGTAAGGGACAGAATGATCTCTCATTTCCAGAGCAAACCATTAAGTATCACAGTAATCAAAGTCTATGCCCTGACCAGTAATGCTGAAGAAGCTTAAGTTGAACGAGGTCTTCTATGAAGACCTATAAGACCTTCTGTAATTAACATCCAAGAAAGATGTCCTTTTCATTACTGGGGACTAGAATGCAAAAGTAGGAAGTCAAGAGATATACGTAGTAACAGGCAAGTTTGGCCTTGGATTGCAAAATGAAGCAGGTCAAAGGCTAACAGAGTTTTTCCAAGAGAAAGTGCTGGTCATAACAAACACCCTCTTCCAACAACATATGAGGAGACTCTACACATGGACATCACCAGATGGTCAATACAGAAATCAGATTGATTATATTCTTTGCAGCTAAAGATGAAAAAGCTCTATACAGTCAGCAAAAACAAGACTGGGAGCTGACTGTGGCTCAGATCATGAACTCCTTATTGCAAAATTCAGACATAATTCTAGTCTTGTTATTTATTTATCTTGAGTAAGCTTTCGTAGCTTGGATATTTTATGAAGTCTGTCTACTTCATCTAAGTTGTTAAATTTATTTCTATAAAATTGTTTATAATATTCAATTATTATCCTTTTACATCTATAGAACAATGCTCCTCAACTTTAATTATTATCCAGATTTAAAGGAAAAAGAAGTGAAGAAAAGAGCAAGATTTAAAGGAGCCCTTTTAGATTTTTAGCTAATTGGTTCTCTCATAAAATTTTAATTCCACAGATATACTATATGTCTTTTTATGTACTGTAGATAATATGTGCTTTGTACATAAAAGAGTAAAATTTTTTTGTTCAGCCAGATCAATTTTATTATCCCCATGAAAACACATACTATAGAATCTGTAGGGATTTCAGTTCTCATTCTTGATGTTAATTCTTTGTATCTCTATCTTTCCTGATTAGTCTCTCAAGAGATTTAATCTAATTTCTCTTTGCTATTGGCAGATAATTTTCCTTAAGTCTGAAACTTGGGGAAACTTCTAGTCACAGTCAAATTTTTTTGGTTTATCAAGAATAACAATAGTAATGTAAATTTTCTCTCTTTATTAGCTTTACATTTAATTTTTCATTTTTTTTCAGATCTCAAATTTACTCTACATATTATCTTATTTACAGAATTACCTATGTTCCTTCTATAGTTTTTCTCATGTTTACTGTGTTATTAATTGCTGCAGATTCTTATCACTCATTAAATATTGCTGAAAAACCACCCTCATTTATATTCAACTAAGAAACAAACTGTGGAAATGTCTTGTTGTATGGAATATATATTAAAGAATAAATATTTTATATAAGATATAAAGGTATTTTTATACAAGGAACAGTAGTATTCTCTTTCCTCCAGGAGCCCTCTTATCACTGTATTTTCATTAATAATAGTTTACAAAAACATGATGCCCATCAGGGATCATAGAAAATAATATAATAATTAAAAATAATAATAACCATTACTTTCATACTGTGCTTTAGAACTTAGAGAGTTGTTAATAACTTCTCCTTTAATTGTCACAAGACATTCTAGGTTAGTGTGATAATATCATTCTGCCAAAACACACATGTAAGGACTCAAAAGGTTGACCATGTATGTCTATAAAGCCTTTTTTTGGTAAGCTTAGAACACACATGAATATAAATACACAAAGCTTAGCATCTGTAATCCCAAATGCCTAGGTTGGCATATAGACTTTCTTTGTAACTAGGGATTGGTTTTTGTGCTTAGCCCGAAAGATATTTGTAGCTATTTCAGCAAAACATAAATACTAAATATTTCTACTCTTAAAAGTTTTAAACCATTGCTATAAAGGAGGAAGATAATAATACAAAACTCTCCCTGCTGTCTAAAGTCCAACTAAAAGCTGATTTCATCATATCATTCCTCTTGGTTAGGAATTGAAGTAGAATTGCATAACATATCAGATTAAATGGTGAAAAAGTGGCTGAAGCTTGTTTTGACAGGTAGCTCTAAATTTTGCAGAAAATATAAATCTGATCTAAATAAAGTCTCTACTAGAATTTTAGGCCTCCAGGACTAAAGATCTTTATGTTATATCACCGTCACAGCACTCCTAAATTTTGAATTTCTTTTTCTCGGTTGCATGTCAAATATAGAAGCCAGATCCATGAACTTATACAGTATAAAAAATAAAAAGCAGAGTATAAGAGGAGGCTCTGAAAATCAGTAGTCACTGAAATGAGTATCATTTCTGTTAAAAATTCTCATGTACTTATGTGAGAAGATACTGGTGTTATTACAGGTGTTGAGGATATGATTTTGGTTAGGGAGGGACAGTGAATAGTTACAATAGAAAATTTGCTGGTTGGGAAACTCTGGGCACGTTATGTAGCCTCTGTACCAAATTTCACAACCTGCAAAATATAAGGATTAGATGAATTAAAACTAATAATTTGCTTAGAACAGTACCTGGCACATAGTGTTAAGTAAATCAATCAATCAATAGTTCTTAAAGCTTAATATTCTCCTGATTTATACATAACCTAGAAACCAAGGATTAAGTATTTAAACAATTTATAAAATCATAAGCCAGCAGGGGAATAATGTTCATCTGTATTTCTCTCTCTGAGAAATACTTTTGATGAAGATTTCCCCAAACATATTAAATAGGCTATAATGCCAAACGACTTTCAAATATTGGTGCTAGAAACCTCAAAGACTGACTGAGTTACATTTCATCTCTAGGTTACTAAAAAGAATCTGCCTATCATAATCACTTAGGGACCTCGTCTGAAGAAGCAGGTATCATTTTAAATGTTGCTGGTTGCTGTGCAAGAGGTAAAAAAAAAAAAAAAAAAAAAAGCACTCTGGAAAGTTTTAAGTTGTCATGTCATTCAAATAAACTCATGGGCTAAAATTAGAGAATCTGGGAGTTCAGTCATCTATGTTCCCCAAGTGAATGAGAACCCAATATCTGTAAACAACATTAGTAAATCACAGATGCCTGGTGTTTGGACTGTGGAGTATGAGTGAGAATAAAAAAAGGAAGCGGCCGATATGATTAAGTGGAATGATTGCTTTAGTTCTGGATTTGTACAGCCTTCCTTTTCCCAGTCCTACACTCCTCTGCCCCCGGCCAGCACACACACTCACGTATACTTGATGCAAGGCAAGCATTCTCATTCAATTATCTCTGTTTCTCAGAGAGACAGAAAAAAGAAAGGCGCCAATTTTCAGCATGTATTTGTGCCCATTTATAAGCCAAAGTTTGTAGAATCTGTGGACGGGAATTATTGTCACAGCAGTTTACCATAAGGTATCATCAGTTACTCCTTGATTTATCTAACTAAATCTATAGAATGCTTATTTGTCTTATGGGCCAATGTGTGACTATTAGAGTGTCAAATTGCCTTAGCATTAAAAAAGTAAAAAGCAAAACAAAACAAAAACTAAGATAGAAGTGGAAAGGAAATAGCTTCATTGAATTGAGCTTTTTAAAAACGGAAGATAATATGCATCTATCAGCCTCATCTTCCATTATGTATCTTCTCATGAGACATCTTAGCTCATCAAGACCCCTAATGTCTCTGACTGGGATGCATGTGGCCCTCTGCTGAAGTTGTGCGTGTTTCAGACAACTCAGGTATTGTACTTTGTTTCAGTTGTGTAAAATCTGCACGGAAGAGAGAAGGAATTTCTCACCTGTCGAGGATCCTACATTCGCATAGGGCCAGGACCCAGTTACGAACACACTTTGAGAACATATAACAATGGATCGGTCACTATCGCGTAAGCACAGATGTGCTGCTTTATCTGAAATGTTGCCCCTAGTAACAAAGACATTTTTTTCCCCCAAGCATCTTTCATGAAAACAACTATTGGAGGCAGAATTGGTCCTAGTTAATTAACTTCTTACTTCCAACCCTCAGGCACAGAAGAAATAATGAAAAATCACCATGAAACAGTTGGTGACCACCTACTGATTCTTTTTTTTTTTTTTTGCAATATTTCTAAATGTTTTGTTTCCATGAAAGAGCATTTTTTCTTGTTAGCATTTTAGCTATCAGAGAAATTCAATTCTATTAAAATAAAGGAAGAAGTAGAAAAACTACATTGTTTATTTTTTATTGAGTTGTCTACTTATATTTATTTTTATGCTTCTCATTCACTATATTTCTGTTTGATTCAGTGTCTGTGTTTCCTATTTTTTACAACATTCTGAATTCTGCTCTACCTCAGTTTTCATGATTTCATATTTCCTCTCCAAATAGTCATAGTGTATCATTAACAAAAGGCAGCAGAATGAAGAAAGTTGGTATTTTTATCTCTTAATATCAGAAAGCTACTTATATTCAGTTTACTTATATTTGTCCCTTTTTCATATTTATCCAGTGGAATTTGAGCAGAAGACTAGTATTCAATGAGACTCAATATTTAATCATTAAAACTGATTTTGTAAATGTTTATATTGGAATAATACATAGTGCTATGGTTTCATGGCAATATTGGTATGGCAAAATATAATATATCATTATAATAAATATCATTTACTTATATGATCATTATTGTTGTTTTTGTTTGTTGATCACCCTGATACACTGATAACTACACAATGACCTGACACTGTCTATCTTTTCATCTTCCCTTTCTCTCCTTGCTGCAGAAATTGTGATGAATAACAAGAAGATGTGGATTAACACTTTAAATAACTGTAAGCAGTTAACCTTCTGTTGGTCCTAGTTATTATTTTGAATTTGTAGTTTTTGTAAAACAGAAACATTTCACAATAAATATTTCACAGATACCTAAAATACTTGAATTATTTTTCCCCTACAAATTCTTCTAATTGTTGGTACTTCATGTTGGTATCTAAAAATAATAAGCAAACTATACCTTCATGTGTTATATAATGTCTAAAGACAAAAGTGATATCAAAATAAACCAACCTTTCAAAGCAAGAAAATTGTCATGTATGTGCTATATATGGGAACAAATAGCCACAATTTTTCATAGATGGGAACTAATTTACTATTTCCTTGTGTTGCAAAACTTGGAGTAAGAAGCAGATCATTTAAGATAATTGTACATGAAGTTCTCCATGGTAGTGATATAAAATGAGGGAAAGCTGAGGGAAGGAGAAAGGGAATAAAATTAAGGTGGCCACACAGAAACTTATCAAAAGATTTAGTAAAGGTTAATATAGTTAGTTTCAAAATATGAATATGATTCTGAGAATTAAGGTGCCAAGAGGCAGTATCAATAGTTTTCAGAAAAATTCTGTATATGAAAAAAATACTACCAACTGTAGATACAGAATACAGTTGCAAGCATGATATTAAAGAAAATTTGTTTTTATTATATCAACTAAAATTGATTGTGCTGTTTCATGAATCTATGGCTTTAATAATTTATCCTACTGGCTAGATTCTCTCCCCTGATTTATGCACAAAAAGAACTTAGTTCAACAGGAACTTATATTCACCTTCAAAATCAGTTCAAATCTGAATCCTTCTTTGGAACTTCCCTGAACCCAGGAAGGAACTGATTTCCCCCTAAGTTATACTCTCACTGAATTTCACTTGCTTGTTTACGTTTCTTGCTTGTCAAGCAGTGAACTCATACTTGAGAGCAAGGACTTTTTTCCATTTTCTTTGAATATATATTGCTGGTCCTGGTAGATACTAGCTACGAGGTACATGTGTTCTAAATAAATAATTTACATTATTTTAGTCATTACAATTCATTATAACTTCTTTCTAGTAGGAAATAAGAATCAAGACCAATTATTTCCTTTTAATTCTTCTGAGTTTAAGAAGCTAAAAGCAATATTTTGCATGTTGTGTTGCCAGGAGGGCACACATCCAAGTCATTTAAGCCACTTTGACAAGACATGGAATAAGAGGATTGATAGTGAACAGATCACATAAAGTTAATGAGGAGGAAAGCAATAGCACAAACCTCTACCCAGTTGTAGGTGTTTAGTTCTATGCGGAAGAAGATAATTAGAAGTAAAGGAATGGCAGTGGAGAAGGCAATGGAAGCCCACTCCAGTGTTCTTGCCTTGAGAATCCCAAGGACAGGGGAGCCTGGTGGGCTGCCGTCTGTGGGGTTGCACAGAGTCGGACACGACTGAAGCAACTTAGCAGCAGCAGCAAAGGAATGGCAGACTTGGCTAAAGTTTTGCACAACAAAGAAAAATCTATTGTTTTTGAAAGACCAGAAAGAAATATTATTTGGATTCCTGCTCAGTCTGCTTCCTACTATAAGTGTGATTGCTGACAAAACTGCGGAAGTCTCTCTCAGTGACTTTTTCTTGGTAAGCTTTTTAGACACTGCTTTTTACCAACTAACCCACTATCATCACCGCTCTATAATTATTTCTCCCAATAGTCTGTGAGTTACTTGAAGTCAGCTAAATGGGCCCTGGCACTATTTACATGAAAATCTTTGTAGAGAATTAAAATGCTAAAAAATTCTATTGGTTTCAGTATAAGAATATCCAGTGGTAATGCAATAATGAGAAAAACAGAAAACTGACTTGTTAGATACTGGGAAAGTTCTAGAAATATTTATAAAAACTGTTGCAATCTTCTAAGAACTCATCTTCAGGAAATAAGTCAAAATAAGAAATACAGGGAAAAGGCTATGTTCTCAAAGATGTTCACTGAAAAATTAATAGTGGAAGTTGTAAACAAACTAACTTTCAAAAAAAATGAGCAATTATTCCACATTAATGCAATGAGATATTTATACAGTCATTAAAATGATACTTATAAAGATTTCACAGACACATAGGAGTTATCATATAATTTAAAAGAAAAAGTAAACTGATAATTGCAAATGCTATCTGATTGCAACTATGATAAATACATATGCACTAAATGGAAAAATGAAATATTACAGCAATGTTGTTAGGATGGTAGGATTATGATTGTTTTTAACTTTTAAAAATTATTTTTAATGTTATAGTATTAAAAACAAAGTCAAGAGAAAAAATTTGAGGATTTTTTTCCTTCTTGGGACTTCAGTTGATTCAAGATGACTTTAAAGGACAAAAAGCAGTTCTTACAGAAACTCGTGAGGGGCTTCCCTGGTGGTTCAGTGGTGAAGAATCCAACTACCGATGCAGAAGAGATATGGGTTTGATCCCTGAGCCAGGAGGATCCCACATGCCTCGGAGCAACTAAGCCTATGCCCCACAACTATTGAGCCAGAGCTCTAGAGTCCAGGAGCCACAGCTACTGAAGCCCACGTGCTGCAACTACTGAAGCCCACATGCCCTAGAGTCCATGCTCCACAAGAGAAGTCACGGCAATGAGAAGCCCATGCACTGCAGCTAGAGAGCAGCCCCCACTCACAGCAACTAGAGAAAAAGCTCAGGCAGCAATGAAGACTCAGCACAGCCAAAACCAAATAAATACATAAAAGTATATTAAAGATAAACTCATGATGTAACTCATGTATTCAACATTTCTTAAATATTTGCTAGAAACTACCGTGTTCCTTGAACATTTCTATTTTTTTGTACCAGCAATGTCCAAATATAACATAAATCTAATGGTTTTGTAGGTCAGAAGTTCAATACCTCAATATCTTAATACCTCAATTCAGCATTATCAGGGCTTCAGAAAAATCAGTGATATATGAATATTGTCAATGGCCAATTGAAATATGTTGCAGTGGCGGTGACCATAACAGGCAGCTGCTGTCATCATCAATGACATTTTTAACAGAGTTGCCAAGGACTGAAACAGCTTGGAAGATTTAAGCACATTGGTCTCTGAAAAAAGTGCTTCACAATGAAGGCTTATGGCAAGGTCAGGGTTAAGTAGCAAGTGCTTGGCAGTTATAAATTGTAAATACTGAGGCAGCTCCTAATGGACTGGATTGTAACATTAAAAGCCCAATGAAAACGGCAATTTGGGAATTTGGTAGAGCAGAGACTCTGGCGAATGCAGTTAAAGGACACTCACTCATCTAAAAGCAGTTCTCTGGTGTCAAAGACATGTTTCACCTTCAAGGTCATTCCAACACTAGTACTTTCCCCTGAAAATACCTTCTATTAATGTTGAGGAATTTGCCATTTCTGTAAGCCAGTCAAAACTCCAAGCAGAAACCAAATTGTTTTTCATCTTTAAATGAATGTCATGCAAAAAAATAAATGTTTGGAAAATGCTACAAGGAAAGATGAAAAAATAAACTAAATGTGAAAGATTAGGTTACAGCATCTGAACTCTGCTTCTAAACTGGACTCCAAAGTATAGGGAATGAATAATTTATTGGTCTCTATTTTATAAATTTCCTCTACTTAGGCAGAAACAAGGCACATGGGTTGTTTGGTGGTGGTGGTGATCGTGAGTGTCTACATGTGTCTGTTTATACCTGCACGTCTCAGCTTTAACAGGCAGAATCTATCTAGACAAGAGAGGGACAAACATTACTTTTTTTTGCTTTTAAAACATCCAGATTCTTTTCCCTAGCTGCCAGGACCACATTGCCTTACATTTATAACAAATGTTCAACCCCCCAGCCCCTCATCCAAACAACCCCTCCCGTTGCTCTTCATGTTACCTGCTATAGTAATTGTTGGCACAGCCATGCTATCATTTACTAGGGAGAAATCTAGGATTGTGCCCATGGAAAGAAAATTTTAAATGTGATAAAAGGGAATGATTAGAATCCTCTAAGTATCCTCGAAGGTAAGGCATTTGGAAAAACATTGTACCCAAATCATTGTGGGCATCAACCTAATTATAAAGACATGGAGGGCCTGGGGCAGTGGCAAGCTGCCTTCTCAAGAGCAGCAGGAGCCTTTTGCTGTGAGCAGCCCTGTGTGGTCTCACAGTTCAACAAGGAGGATGAAAAAAAATAAACGTGGGAATCTGCAGAAAGAGTGAGCTTTGGTACTTTGAACACTAAGAGTAGGGATAAGGACTCACATGGCAACCAAATGCATTTTCTCTGCTTAACTACCTCTTTTCATCCTGACTGGTGCCTACTGTCTTAATTAGGTACCTCACTCCATACAGAAAAGATGGCACAGCAGTGCTGCTTCATGTTTATATATTCTGCTCAGTCCCCTTTGGGTAGTAAGAGCTGTTTTCGATACTAAAACTGATTTGTATCCTTTTTTCTTAACCTTGGCTTTACAGTCTGCTAGATGTCTGCAGTGGTTCTCACCTCAGCAGAGGGGCCATACCTCACTAGCCAGACAAGTTTTTACATATGCCGTACCAGGAATAAAAACAACTGGGATTTAGCTCTCTCATAGTAACCCTATAAAACTTGACAGCCAGATGGCCAAGTACAGTCAAATGGCTGCAGCTAAACACAACAGGACAAAATGTGTATGTGTGTGTGTGTGTGTGTGTGTGTGTGTGTGTGTGTGTGTGAGGGAGACTGTTTCATTTAAATTTTAAAATGCAGCTGGAAAACCCCTGCAAACCTGTGAAAACACTGCATGGCAAAATCTTCCCCACTTGTAATAAGACCAACATCCACAGACAGTTCTTAGGTAGGAAAAAGAAGGAAATGAACTTGTTTTTTGATGCACATTTGTTCTGGTCTGAAATATCTTGAAATATACTTAACAGCTCTGGCTATCTTTGGCTTCCGGTCACTCTTATCTTTATCTCTCATGCCATTCAGTGTTTTGCAAGGGAAAGCATTCATAATCTCAGATTGCATTAGAGTATGCCAGGTCTCTAATGTTTGTACAATACAACATTTCCCCCTTGACTTTTGCAGATTGCATCACCTTTTAGAGTTGACAGTAATTTTCAGGAATTAGGAGGGAGATTGGGCTTAATGCTCATAAGGAATGAATGTCTGCCAATTTAAAGTTATCCAAATACTTTCAAAGTGAGCCACTCTCTTTCTTGACAGGTGTTAGACATATTATCATGAGAAAGCTAGAAGGGCTGCAAATATCAGTTAAGCCTCAACTAATCATTTTTATAAGAGCTAAGTTGTAATGACAGAAAACAAAACAGGGATAAATATAATGCCACACAATAGTATGTTGCATCTCTGTGTGTTTCAGAATTTTATTCATCCAAAGTAATTCAGGGGTTCCCAAGCTTTTAGTACAATCCACTTTAGGCATTGATAGACAAGGATAAAGCCATCTTTCACAATAAACTTCATAGATGTTTTAAATTAATACTTTAAAATGGCTTGAATGTTTTAAAGTACTGCCTAGTGATTAGATGTTGTGTTTATGTGTTTTGAGGGCTATATTTATACATTTTTATCTGGTAGTAGGAGCTAGGAGCAAAAATAAACTTGCCCTAGTGGGAAAGGAATAATAAGATGAAAGTTAACTTTCAGTTCTAGTTGGAGAGAGGATATAGAATAGCAAATTGGTCCAGTGGGAGTGTCCACGAATGACTTGGTTGATTATAGTAGAACCTCCTATCACCCTTGGCAAAGACTATCTTAGAATCCCTGTTTTCTCATTGAATGAATTTGAATAAAGTTTTCTTTTCATTTGGGTACTTATTTACAATGTACCTGAACAAATTTGTAAGAAAAGAGGAGAAGGCAAACTTCTCTGGGTTTGATGGTGGTGACTCGCTTAACTGTTAAGCCACCCTACAGCTGCGTGGATCTGCCATGGTGTCGTGATGGTCAACATTTTATCCACACTCGTGTCACTGGCATGGCTCATAGATGTTGACTTCATGGATGCTTACTGTTAAGGGCAGTAGAGTATAGAGATTATGAGTGTAAATGTAGAGCCAGATTTTTCTGGTTCCAGTTCTAATAATCCTGCTAATTACTAGCTGTGTGACCCTGAGACAATTATCTAATCTCTGTTTGTCTCATGTTTCTTGTCTTAAAGGAACTATGTTAATTGTATCTACTTTAGGATTGTGAGGATTATATTCTAATTTATAAAATCAGCACCTAATAATAACTATATATCTGTTACTTTTCATTCCTCTTCAAATGGCCTGGTAGGTTTTATTTACAAACTGCTGGTAGATTTTATTTATTTACAGATAGCATCTATGAAAGAAGCAAAATATTTAGACAATGATAAACAAAAGAAGGAAAAGTCTGGAGTAGAGCTTGACCCCCTAGGCTCAAGAGTTGATTCCATTCAGCTTTGTACTGTGCCAACCTCCTCTGCAATACTGTTTAATTCGCCAGATCATGAAAAATATTAATTACTGTTTTAAAAAATGTAGATCTATTAGGGATTGCTTTTTTCTTAGGAAAAAAGAAGTGAAAATTTTATGTACTTACATAAAAGTTGTGTTTCAATTTTAATTGCAGTATTACTATGCACACATATACATCAGAGTTCAGTGAGGTGTTATTTTGCAACTAACCTGGAATTTGACATTGGAGCTAATCTTTGTCCAAAAATGTTACAGGAACCTGGATGAGTAAAGATAAGGAGCAAGTATACTAATATTTGTTTACACCAGAAACCTAATTTTTTTTGCAGAAAATGACTCAAAACTTTGAAAATATCTCTTGAGTTACACTTATTTCAGGATTTCTTCTAAAATTCAGTGTTAGAAGTAAATTACCTAGAACCATAACCAAATCAGTTTTTCAACCAAAAGGACATAAGTAGAAATACAGGAGTTTTAGAGACTCAAGAGGAAAAGAACAGGGAATAATTGTAAGAAATAAGATAACCAGTCAAAGCAATTGACCATTTGTATCTGCTAATGCTTATGGTGGAAACTGACTTAAAAATATACAGAGATAGAATAAAGATGGTAAGAAGTAGATTTCTGGGATATGGGAAAGAAAACATGAGGAAACAAAAGAAAAAAATGAATACGACACTCATAATAATCCATGATTGCTGCAAATACTTTAATTATTAGGGGAATAATTCAAGTTAATTAGATATCCCAAGGTGCCACTGTTACTGATGTTTAGTTGCTCAGTTGGGTCGAACTGTTTGTAACTCAATGGACTGTCACCTGCCAGGCTCCCTTTTTCATGGGATTTCCCAGGCAAGAATATCGGAATGGGTTTCCATTTCCTTACTGTCTGAGCCATCGGGGCCATTTCCTTCTTCATGAGATCTTCCTGACCCAGGGATCAAACTCAAATCTCCTGTGTCTCCTGCATTGCAGGTGGCGTCTTTACCACTGAGCCACCGGGGAAGCCAGTAGTGGTGAAGAATCCGCCTGCCAATGCAGAGAGGCAAAACACTCCTGTTCAATCCTCAGGTGCACACACATGTGCACACTAAAAGGTGTGCAAGCAAACTAAACATTAAGCTTGTTCATCACTAACTTGCCAGTTAAGGCTCGTAAAATGATGAGATACTGCAAGATCTTGGAATTATCCTTAGTAATCATTAACTTTTTCCTCATTCCCTCTTTCTTTCTTTCCTTTCCTTCCTTCTCTCCCTTCCTTTCTACCTTTATCTTCTCCCTTCTTCCCTTCCTCCCTCCATCTCTTCCTCCTTCCTTCCTTCCTCCTTTCCTTCATCCCTTCCCTTCCCCTTTGCTTTTCCCAAAGAGTAGAGGGAAACATCTTGAGACAATAGGACATTACTAAATGCACTATAGATTTCCAGAACCTACAATTATTGGAAGTTTCACAAGTTTTTGTAAACACTAGGTCTGCTAAAGACATTTTTTCCATGTAAAAGTTGTTAGGAATTTAATGAGACTAGAAAGTTTTTATTTGGAATCATAGAGCAAGAAGTGGTCTTTTTTAACCACTGAAACATAAATATGAAAAAGTGGGAGGAAATCTCAAGGGGTTTTTCTGATTTATAAAGAGGGATGTTGAACTTCAAATGCTTAAAATAATGCACAATTCTGGAAGTGTCTCTTAAGTCATTTAAAATTTTTGTTTTAGATCTTTTGCACTGTAATTCTCTTCAACTCAGGCCTTCCTAAGGCTGCTTATTCATTTCATTCACATTTAAATCAAATATCATCTCTTCCCACAATCTTTTCTGTTCTTACAACCTCAGGGTATATAACCCATCTATTCCAAACTCAGAAATAGAAAAATTCTGATTTGCCCTTGATTTTTCTTGTTAATGTGACCCCTCAAATAACAGAACTAAAAATTTTAAAGCAAATTAAAATTAGATTGAACAGTCTGTGTGTTATCTTTCCTATGTTTAAAAAGTGGGCCAGTTTTATTTTAACTGGCATAAACATTTTATAAAGAAAAAGATAAGAGAAAAATGAAAGAATAAAATTAATTTCACATAATCCCTAGCTTAAAAATGAGAAATATTCCAGTGGGTTTAATCCCATAATATACTGAAAAGCTGTCCCTTCCTAATGTCACACCAAATGAATGTAAAAATGAAAGCAGAAACAAGGACACTTTGTACACATGGTAAGATAACACAATGTCACTTCATTTTGAGTTGATAGCTGAAATTATTTGTTTTACATTGCATAATAACATGAGAAAAATCACAGTGATCCTTATACATGTATGCTTTATATACATATATACATACTCTATTCATCTTACACAAGCAACTCTGTTTTAGTCGTAAAAAGATTTGAAGATATCAGAGATAATGGTCAGCTTGGAATATAAACTTTGTTATGCTTTCATGCCAAGAGAAAAGAAATGAGGTATTTAGTTGAGGTTACAATATACTGAAGTCATTTTTTAGTTAAGTGCCAGGAAGCAGTAGACTTTCTTCTTATGTTTTGAATGTTTTCTTTAACAGGCTGTCCATAATATTAAATCCTGGGTTTGAGGGACCTCAATGTTAAGTGCCTAGAATATGCTCAATGATGGAATGAGTTTCCTGTGTGGAATAAATAATGTTTGATTAAATCCATTTTTTGCTTACAGAATAAAATATTGTGTCTGACAAAATTAAATTTCCTCCATAGCCCATGCATTAGCATAATGTGGATTTTCTAAGCTGCCTTTATACATGATATAATGTAAGCTGTAATGAATCAAAGTAAGTTCAGCTTATTTCAATAGCAATTCTCCAGTGCTTTCCAGAAGTTTTGATGGCAGATCAATTCTATGCAGCTAAAAAAAAAAAAAAGTTGATGATGACCAAGTAGACTGTTATGATATATTCTATAAGATGAAAAAGCGGCCACAGAAAACTGAAAGATATACAGAAGATTTTTACTTTATTCCAATTTATCATATTTGTAAGGACATCAAGATATTACATTAGGTTATTTCCTCTAAGATAGGACCCATGGAGAAAGATGTTATTAATGCAAATCAATCAAGGTCTACATTTTTAGGAAAAAAAAAAACTAGAGGTGGATGGCTTTCTAGGTAATGTATGGAAATAATCTCATCACAAATTTAGCTTCATAATAAATTGTCAGAGTCACAGAAAACAAAGTTGAATGTCTATATTTTCACCATATTTTAATCATACTCAGTAGTGTATCTATTTTTTGAGAATTTATATTTTAAAATTAGGTTTATTGAAGTTTAATACATATGGAGTAAAATTCATTGTGTGTTAATTTTAACTTTGACAAATGATCACAATAGTGTTAAGACTACAGCATTAAAGATGCAGAACATTCTTATCATCCCCAAAATATTGCTTTGAAGTCAATGCCTTCCAGAATGCCACAGAAATATAGTTAGAGAGTATTCAGGTTCCTGAGTTTAGCTTCTTACACTTATTACAGTGCCGTTCATAGATATCACTTATTGCATGTATCAGTAGTTCACAGCCTTTGGTGCTGAGGTGAGGTGTAGTTGTATGGATACATCACAATTGTTAATCCATTCACCAGTCAGTAGACAACTGGAGTGCTTCAAATTTGGCACAATTATGAAGCTTCTTTAAATGGAGGACTTTTTTTGATACAATTTTATTACTCTTGCATAAATACCTAGATGTTGAGCTTTGGGGTTACATAGTGAAAGTGAAGGTCACTCAGTTGTGTTCAACTCTTTGTGATCTCATGGACTATAGCCTGCCAGTCTCCTCTGTCCATGGAATTTCCCAGGCACAAATACTGGAGTGGGTTACCATTCCCTTCTCCAGGAGATCTTCCAGACGCAGGGATCAAACGTTAAGTTTACCACCTTGAGGCAAACTGTTTATCATCTGAGCCACCAGGGTTGTATAGTAAGCATATCTTTTACTTTTTAAAAACTGTAAAACTATTTTCCAAATTGGCTATATATACTATTTTGTACTTCTACCAACAATGCATATGAATTCCAGTTGCTCTATTTTCTCATTATCACTGATATTTTCAGATTTTCATTATTATTTTAGCCATTCAATAATATCTCATTGTGACTTTAGTTTTCACTTCCCTAATGACATAATAAGTATCTTTTTACGTGTATATTTATTTTTGTTTATGTTTATTTGAAGCATCTGTTGGCATTTTAAAATCTGTTTCTATTTTGTCATACGTCTTCTTGTTGAGATGTAGCAATTCTTTATGGAGAAAGAAATGGCAACCCATCCCAGTATTCTTGCCTAGAGAATCCTGTGGACAGAGGGGCCTGGTGGGCTGCTGTCCAAAGGGTCACACAGAGTCAGACACAACTGAAGCAACTTAGCATGCATGCAAGCACTAGAGAAGGAAATGGCAACCCACTCCAGTATTCTTGCCTGGAGCGTCCCAGGGACAGAGGAGCCTGGTGGGCTGCTGTCTCTGGGGTCGCTCAGAGGACACGACTGCAGCGACTTAGCAGCAGCAGCAATTCTTTATGTATTGTTGGATACCAATTACTTGTTTTGCAAAGATTTCTTTCCTGGTCTGGGATTTGTCTCTTCATTTTCTTAGTAGTTATCTTTCAAATATCATAACTATTTATTTTGATGAACTCCAATTTATCATTCTTTTTTCATAATGTTTCCTGATTTTTATCTTACACCTAAGCAATTTTTGTCTAAATGCAGGTGACAAAGATTGTCTATGCTTTTTTCTAGAACTTTTACAGCCTAGTTTTACACTTAGGTCTATAATTCACCTAATTTTTTGCATATGGTACAAGGTATAGATTATGATTCATATGGCCATAAGTGTTCCAGGATTCTGCCCAGGGATTGTCAGTGCCTCAACAAATGCACAGACCATGAAGAAATCAAAGAGTTAATTAATCGATAGAAGCTCATCAAATGGCTCCATACCTACACTGAAACCAAGCACCAATTAAGGGCCAAAAAGTTCCAAAGTAAGATATACCATGCAAATTCTTCAGCAACACAAGAACATAGCCTGGAGCTTTAATACACAGGCTGCCCAAAGTCACACCAAGCCCACTGACATCTTAAAACTCTTTACTGGACACTTCATTGCTTGCCAGAGAGAAGGAATCCAGATCCACCCACCAGAACACTTACACAAGCTTACACAACCAAGAAACTTTGACAAACCACCTGTCCAACACCACCCACAGTGAGGAACCTCCACAATAAAGAGGTAACACAGCAGTATAAACAAGATGAAAAGGCAGAGAAATACCCAGCAGGTAAAGGAACAGGATAAATGCCCTCCAAACCAAACAAAAGAGAGGAGATAGGAAATCTACCTGATAAAGAATTCCGAATAATGATAGTGAAAATGATCCAAAATCTTGAAAACAAATTGAAGTTACAGTTAAATAACCTGGAGACAAGGATTGAGAAAATGCAAGAAAGGTTTAACAAGGACTTAGAAGAAATGAAAAAGAGTCAAAATACAATGAATAATGCAATAAATGAGATCAAAAACACCCTGGAGGGAACTAACAGTAGAATAAAAGAGATAGAAGACAGGATAAGTGAGGGAGAAGACAGAATGGTAGAAATAAATGAAACTGAGAGGGAAAAAGAAAAAAGAATTAAAAGAAATGAGGATAATCTCAGAGACCTGTGGGACAATGTTAAAAGCACCAACATTCGAATCATAGGAGTCCCAGAAGAAGAAGAAGACAAAAAGAAAGACCATCATAAAATACTTGAGGAGATAATAGTTGAAAACTTCCCTAAGATGGGAAAGGAAATACTCACCCAAGTCCAAGAAATCCAGAGATTCTCAAATAGGATGAACCCAAGGCAAAACACTCCAAGACACATATTAATTAAATTAACAAAGATCAAACACAAAGACAAATATTAAAAACAGCAAGGAAAAACCAACAAATAACACACAAGGGGAATCCCATAAGGATAACAGCTGATCTCTCAATAGAAACACTTCAGTCCAGAAGGGAATGGCAGGACATACTTAAAGTCATGAAAGAAAATAATCTACAACCCTGATTACTGTGCCCAGCAAGGATCTCATTCAAATTTGAAGGAGAAATCAAAAGCTTTACAGACAAGCAAAAGCTGAGGGAATTCAGCAACACCAAACCAGCGCTCCAACAAATGCTAAAGGATCTTCCCTAACAGGAAACATGGATAGGGTGTATAACCTCGAATCCAAAACAATAAAGTAAATGGCAATTGGATCATACTTATCAATAATTACCTTAAATGTAAACGGATTGAATGCCCCAACCAAAAGACAAAGATTGGCTGATTGGATACAAAAACAAGACCCCTATATATGTTGTCTACAAGAGACCCACCTCAAACCTAGGGACACATATGGACTGAAAGTTAAGGGCTGGGAAAAGATATTCCATGCAAATAGAGACCAAAAGAAAGCAGGAGTAGCAATACTCATAGACTTTAAAATAAAGGCTGTGAAAAGAGATAAAGATGGACATTACATAATGATCAAAGAATCAATCCAAGAAGAAGATACAACAATCATAAATATATATGCACCCAACATAGGAGCACCTCAATATGTAAGGCAAATGCTAACTAGTATGAAAGGGGAAATTAACAATAACACAATAATAGTGAGAGACTTTAATACCCCACTCACACGGATGGATAGATCAACTAAACAGAAAATTAACAAGGAAACACAAACTTTAAATGATACAATAGACCAATTAGACCTAATTGATACCTATAGGACATTCCACCCCAAAACAATGAATTTCACCTTTTTCTCAAGTGCACAGGGGACCTTCTCCAGAATAGATCACATCCTGGGCCATAAATCTAGCCTTGGTAAATTAAAAAAAAAAAAAATGGAAATCATTCCAAGCATCTTTTCTGACCACAATGCAGTGAGATTAGATATCAATTACAGGAGAAAAGCATTTAAAAACTCTAACATATGGAGCCTAAACAACATGCTGCTGAATAACCAACAAATCACAGAAGAAATCAAAAGAGAAATCAAAGTATGCATAGAAATGAATGAAAATGAAAACACAACAACCCAAAACCTATGGGACACAGTAAAAGCAGTGCTAAGGGGAAGGTTCATAGCAATACAGGCTTACCTCAGGAAACAAGAAAAAAGTCAAATAAATAACCTAACTTTACACCTAAAACAACTAGAAAAGGAAGAAATGCAGAACCCCAGGGTTAGTAGAAGAAAGAAATCTTAACGATCAGGGCAGAAATAAATGTAAAGGAAACAAAAGAGACCATAGCAAAAATCAACAAAACCAAAAGCTGGTTCTTTGAGAAGATAAATAAAATTGACAAACCATTAGCCAGACTCATTAAGAAACACAGGGAGAAAAAACAAATCAACAAAATTAGAAATGAAAAAGGAGAAATCACAACAGTAAACACAGAAATACAAAGGATCATAAGAGACTATTATCAAAACCACAATGAGGTACCACTTTACACCAGTCAGAATGGCTACCATCCAAAAGTCTACAAGCAATAAATGCTGGAGAGGATGTGGAGAAAAGGGAACCCGCTTACACTGTTGGTGGGAATGCAAACTAGTACAGCCACTATGGAAAACAGTGTGGAGGTTCCTTAAAAAGCTGCAAATAGACCTGCCATATGACCCGGCAATCCCACTGCTGGGCATATACACCAAGGAAACCAGAATTGAAAGAGCCACGTGTACCCCAATGTTCATCGCTGCATTGTTTACAATAGCTAAGACATGGAAACAACCTAGATGCCCATCAACTGATGAATGGATAAGAAAGCTGTGGTACATATACACAATGGAATATGACTCAGCATTAAAAAAAAATTCATTTGAAGCAATTCTACTCAGATGGACGAAACTGGAGCCCATTATCCAGAGTGAAGTAAGCCAGAAGCAAAAAAAAAAATACAGTATATTAACACATATATATGGAATTTAGAAAGACAGTAATGAGAACCCAACATGGGAGACAACAAAAGGAACGCAGATGTATAGAATAGACTCGTGGACTTTGTGGATGAGGGTAAGGGTGGGATGATATGGGAGAAGGGCATTGAAGCATGTTAATTGTCATGTGTCTAATCAATCGCCAGCCCAGGATTGATGCTCGGGACTGGTGCAGCGAGATTTCCCGGGGGGGAGGGAGGAGGGAGGGGGTATCCGGAGGGGAAGCATATGTAAACCCATGGTGATATCATGACAATGTATGACAAAAAAAATAATAAAAAAAGAATCTCTAAAAAAAAAAAAGAAAAAAAAAGAGACTATTATCAGCAACTATATGCAAAGAAACTGGACAACTTGGAAGAAATGGACAAATTCTTAGAAAAGTACAACTTTCCAAAACTAAACCAGGAAGACATAGATAATCTTAACAAACCCATCACAAGCACGGAAACTGAAACTGTAATAAGAAATCTTCCAACAAACAAAAGCCGAGGACCAGATGGCTTCACAGCTGAATTCTACCAAAAATTTAGAGAAGAGATAACACCTATTCTACTCAAACTCTTCCAGAAAATTTCAGAGGAAGGTAAACTTCCAAATTCATTCTAAGAGGCCACCATCACCCTAATACCAAAACCCAACAAAGATGCCACAAAAAAATAAAACTACAGGCCTATATTACTGATGAACATAAATGCAAAAATTCTTAACAAAATTCTAGCAAATACAATCCAACAACACATTAGAAAGATCGTACATCATGACCAAGTAGGCTTTATCCCAGGGATGCAAGGATTCTTCAATATCCGCAAATCAATCAATGTAACACATGACATTAACATATTGAAAAATAAAAACCACATGATTATCTCAATAGATGCAGAGAAAGCCTTTGACAAAATTCAACATCTATTTATGATAAAAAAAAAAAACCTCCAAAAAGCAGGAATAGAAGGAACATACCTCAACATAATAAAAGCTATATATGACAAACCCACAGCAAACATTATCCTCAATGGTGAAAAACTGAAAGCATTTCCACTGAAATCAGGAACAAGACAAGGGTGCCCACTCTCACCACTACTATTCAACATAGTTTTGGAAGTCTTGGCCATAGCAATCAGAACAGAAAAAGAAATAAAAGGAATCCAGATAGGAAAAGAAGTAAAACTCTCACTGTTTGCAGAAGACATGATCCTCTACATAAAAAACCCTAAAGACTCTACCAGAAAATTACTAGAGCTAATTAGTGAATATAGTAAAGTTGCAGGATATAAAATCAACACACAGAAATCCCTTGCATTCCTATACACTAACAATGAGAAAACACAAAGAGAAATTAAGGAAACAATTCCATTCACCTTTGCAATAAAAAGAATAAAATACTTAGGAGTATATCTACCTAAAGAAACAAAAGACTTATATATGGAAAACTACAAAACATTGATGAAAGAAATCAAAGAGGACACAAATAGATGGAGAAATATACCGTGTTCATGGATCAGAAGAATCAATATAGTGAAAATGAGTATACTACCCAGAGTAATCTACAGATTCAGTGCAATTCCTATCAAGCTACCAGAGGTCTTTTTCAGAGAATTAGAACAAATAATTTCACAATTTGTATGGAAATACAAAAAACATCGAATACAAAAAACCTCAAACTGCCAAAGGAGTATTGAGAAAGAAGAATGGAACTGGAGGAATCAATCTGCCTGAATTTAGGCTCTACTACAAAGTCACAGTCATCAAGAGAGTATGGTACTGGCACAAAGAAAAAATATAAATCAATGGAACAAAATAGAAAGCCCAGAGATAAATCCACGCATCTATGGACACCTTATCTTTGACAAAGGAGGCAAGAAATACACAATGGAGAAAAGACAATCTCTTTAACAAATGGTGTTGGGAAAACTGGACAGCCACTTGTAAAAGAATGAAGCTAGAACACTTTCTAACACCATGCACAAAAATAAACTCAAAATAGATCAAAGATCTAAACATAAGACCAGAAACTATAAAACTCCTAGAGGAAAACATAGGCAAAACACTCTCCGACATAAACCAAAGCAGGATCCTCTATGACCCACCTCCCAGAATATTGGAAATAAATGCAAAAATAAACAAATGGGACCTAATTAAAATTAAAAGCTTCTGCACAACAAAGGAAACTAAAAACAAGGTAAAAAGGCAGCCTTCAGAATGGGAGAAAATAATAGCCAATGAAGCAATGGAAAACAATTAATCTCAAAAATATACAAGCAACTCCTGCAGCTCCATTCCAGAAAAATAAATGACCCAATCAAAAAGTGGACCAAAGAACAGACATTTCTCCAAAGAAGACATCAAAATGGCTAACAAACACATGAAAAGACGCTTAACATCACTCATTATCAGAGAAATGTAAATCAAAACCACAATGAGGCACCACTTTACACCAGTCAGAATGGCTGCCATCCAAAAGTCTACAAGCAATAAATGCTGGAGAGGATGTGGAGAAAAGGGAACCCTCTTACACTGTTGGTGGGAATGCAAACTAGTACAGCCACTATGGAGAACAGTGTGGAGATTCCTTAAAAAACTGAAAATAGAACTGCCATATGACCCAGCAATCCCACTGCTGGGCATACACACCGAGGAAACCAGAATTGAAAGAGATATGTGTACCCCAATGTTCATCGCCACATGTTTACAATAGCCAGGACATGGAAGCAACCTCGATGCCCATCAACTGACGAATGGATAAGAAAGCTGTGGTACATATACACAGTGGAATATTACTCAGCCATTAAAAAGAATATATTTAAATCAGTTCTACTGAATTGGATGCAACTGGAGCCTATTATACAGAGTGAAGTAAGGAAAAACAACAATGCAGTATAGTAATGCATACATATGGAATTTAGAAAGATGGGAATGATAACCCTGTATGCAAGACAGCAAAAGAGATGCAGATGTATAGAACAGTCTTTTGGACTCTATGGGAGAGGGCAAGGGTGCGATGATATGGGAGAATGGCATTGAAACATGGAAATTATCATATGTGAAATCAATCACCAGCCGAGGTTTGATGCTTGATACAGGGTGCTCAGGGCTGGTATACCGGGATGACCCAGAAAGATGGAATTGGAGGGCGGTGGGAGGAGGGGTTCTAGAAGGGGAACACATGTATACCCATGGTGGATTCATGTCAATGTATTGCAAAACCAACACGATAATCTAAAGAAAAAAATAAGTAAATAAAAAGATGCAAAAATGTTACATGTATAAAATTCTCATCAAATGGCTACAAAATGACAAAATTCAGATAGTTGTATAAATGACACATGAGGAATTAGACATATTCTGTTAACACAATACTTTATTTCTCTTTTTTTTCTTAATTTTATTTTGATTCCTAGTTATATTCATTTGGCAGAAATACTTCACATCAAAATTTTAGAACTAAGTGCCAGGTAACTGAGTTCACAATTTGTACTGTTATTGACACAAACTGCCAGATTGGTGATAGAAACTTCAAATCATGGTTCTGCCTGTTGGATTTTCAGTCAAGACACCTCTGAAACACAAAGTGGGCCTAGTATGAAGTTTACCTCACTGGATGGTTTGGCTGCTTCAATGAGAGCATGTAAATGAAAGTGCCTGTAAGCTCCTTTAAAGACAATATATATGATATTTATTTTATAGAATTTCTTATGTTGTTTTCCTAATTTCAAAAGTAATTCATGTTAATTTTAGAATTAAAAAAAGAAGTACCTAAGTGTTTATTATCCAGAGGTAATTTGTGTTTACTTTCTATGTATACTCTTCCAGTGTTTTCCTAAGTATTTACATGAATAGGTATATTTCTCATAATAGAATATGATATCATTTGTTTAATAAAGGCAAATGTATTTATATATGTGCATGTGTATAAACTTGTACTTGATATTAATGCATTATATTGCTTATTTGCTTTTATAATTTACAATTTTTAGTTGCTAGTACTCCTGTATATGAAAAATCCAAATAATGTAAATTCATAAAAATCCAGATGTTATAAGCTCTTTAGTCCAGCAGACTCCAAATATGTGTTTTTTCCTTAGTAGTAAAATTGATTCAGGGAATATTTTGATTACTCTTCCAATGACCAATGGTGGTTAGAATTTCTAAACCACTATGTAGTTAGAATTTCTAACTAAACCAGAAGTTTACATCACTTCAATAAAAATATTCTGTATCAGATGGACTTTATTCTTTGCTTTAGAAATAACTCTGGTGTCTTAAGAATGGCTTCATAACAGAAGCTGGCCTTTGTAGTGGGAAGAAGACAGGAAATCTCATGGCTACAGGTTATCTACAATCTGATCATAAACATGTTTCCAATTCATTTTGCCAACAGAAAGAGACTAATGCTTGGTCTAAATTAATGTATATGGTTACATTTCCTCATGGAGCTAAAGAGCTACATTTATTCAGGTAGAATATTCAGAATGCTGAAAATTTTTGTTATCTTTTAGTTAATTATTTATCAAATAGATACTTGTAAGTCAGACTCAAAGAATTTTAAATTTTTACACTGAGATGACAATGTTGAAAAAGGATCTAATATTTTAATTTACCATCATAAGCCTGCTAATAACATCTTTTTCTTTTAAAATTCTGCTCAACACAAAAAGTTCTCTTAATATTTGTTTACTAAAAGCAAATATATGTATGTGTAAGTATATAAAAATATAGAAGGAAATGGCAACCCACTACAGTGTTCTTGCCTGGGAAATTCCAGGCAAGACATAGGAGCCTGGTGGAGGTCACAAAGACTCAGACATGACTTAGTGGCTAAAGGATAACAGCAACATAATTACTGTAAAATTGCAGTATGGGTTATAAAATTACTGTATGGGTGAACTGTGTATTACCATGAATTAAGAAATCCATAGAACAGTTTTGGGATTGACAACTGTCAAAATCATTTACAATGTCTTTTTCTAAATTATGGACCTAATTGAAATTTTTAAAATAAACATTTGTTTTGTCTTCTGACTCACTATAAAACAGTGTGCTTCAGTCACTAGTGAATTTCAATTTGCTAGTCTTTCAAATAAATAGATATTAACAACACATTTATCAGGAATAAATACAAGATATATGAAATGAGAAAAAGCATTCGATTAGGTGCTTAATTTTAGTTATTTACCAATGGCACTTTTTTTATCATAAAGTTGTTTCAACAATTGGTAATGAATTATTCAAAAGATTTAGAGATGGAACCCAAGGAAAACTAATAAAATTTGAATAATCCAAAAAATTTCTTTAGTAAGATAATCATATTTTGTGATTTATATAAATATTAATAAATTATAAATATTAAATTTACAAACTTTAAAATTATAAATAATAAATATTGATTAATTAATTTTTACTCAAATTTGTCTTTTTCAAAAGAAAATTACAATTTTTTAACATCACTATCTGGAAAGCATTCTTTTTATGAAAGGGAGAGTGCAATTACTGGGGATAAGAGAGTGCAGTTACTGTGGCTACCTGTGACTAGTTCAGAAGGATTCATGAATTTAAGCTAAAAAATTAGAAGACCATTTACCAGTCAAAGCTCTGGTGAAGGAAAAGGAATATACTCAAGCACCAAAACAGATGATAAGGCTACAGCCATTGGAAAGATGACTCAATGAAACAGGTGGCTGGACACAAGCTTTGTATGTTGGGGAGATGTCTCTATATGAATTCATTCTTTCATTCATTTGTTTATGTATGTTCTATAAGTATTTACCAGTGTCTACATCTGGCCCATACCTAGAAATGTGTTTAGTGCTAGAAATTCAGAAATAAATAAAAAACAGCCCAAGACTTCAGAAGTCTCACAATGTAGTTTGGGATACAATAAGCACAGTGATAAAAATAAGACAGCTGTTATGGAAGCTGCAAGGTGTGAATCTCCATTCATTTGTTTTAAATATCAGACTTCCTAGTTCTAATAGAAAATTACACATATTCATTTGTGTCTATTCTTGTAATTTACATGTCTCATTATTACCTATATCAGAATACTTATGCCTTTAACTATCATATGTTTTTGAATTTTGAGAACACAAGATTCCAGCTATTTCATTCCATTTGCCTGTAGTTAGACAGAGCCATCCAGGGACAAGGACTCAAGATGGCAAGATTTCACTGGAAAGCCAGTGAAAGAAGGCTTAATAAAAGATCTTAAATCTAGATTGTATTTAGTAGAAATCATATTATTCTCAGTATGGCTTTAACATTAAGGAGAGGAGTAGGTTGTAGTTTTTTTATTACCATAATGGTCGTGGCATTGAAAAAATTAGGAAGATGTATGAAATGGTATAATCTCAACCCTAACACTATTTCACTTTACCTTTCACCCACTCTTCACACAAACATAATTACCCAAATTGTTTTAAATGCATGAAAAATTATGAAAGAAAAATACCATTCAGAAATTAATAAATTTAAAATTGAGGTATAGCATAATTTGAGCAAATGTTATTTATGGGGAAAACAATTACGGGGATTCAGAGAGATCCAAGGAACAAAGGAGAAAAAAAAAAAGCCTTGGTTAGCCCCAGTTCTTGGAGGAAGTTTAGTGCAATAAACATATATTTAGTACCTACTCTGAATTAGTCATTTCTTATTTTTTAGATATGAGAGACATAACATATGTATATAAATCTAGAAACCTTAAGGAGATGTCAAAGGAACAAAGAAAATGAGAAGACAGGTATATATATTTGTGAAAACGTAAAAGGGATAGATGAAATTCAGGATCATAGAATCAAGAGAATGAAAAAGGAAGTTAATAATTAGTATAATTAGACAGGGACTAGATAATTTTTAAAAGTTTTATACAACTTGTTAAGAATAATAGCTATACTTCTTCTAAAATGACATATGTCAACTATAAAGAGTGAAAGTGTCCGACTCTTTGTGACCCTATGGACTATACAGTCCATGGAATTCTCTAGGCCAGAATATTGGAGTGGTTAGCTTTTCCCTTCTCCCGGGATCTTCCCAACCCAGGGATCAAACCCAGGTCTCCCGCATTGAAGGCTGATTCTTTATCAGCTGAGCCACAAGGAAAAGCCCTAATGGCTTTAAGTAATACTAAATAAATTTCCAAAATCCCACAACCCATCAAATGTAGTATTTAATAATAATCTTCCTAGAAAACTGGGTATTTGTGTGGAAAAATAGTTACAATTTTAGAAAATAAAATTACTCTATTACTGATTTTTTAAAATATATTTATTATTATTATTTTTTTTACATTATTGTGTTGATTTTGCCATACATTGGCATGAATCCACCATGGGTATACATGTGTTCCCCATCCAGAAACACCCCTCCTTCTTCCCTCCCGAAAAAAATAGATATCTTTTCTTTATTATTTCCACAAGGAAAAGGAAAAAGTTTACTGGAAAAAATGCTGTACTGTAGATTTATTTTCATGAATAGAAATACTAAGTACTACCAAATTAGAGAAATTTAAAACAAAATAGTTTCTTCTCTAAAATGAAGAAAATAATATTTTAAAAATTTAAAAATAAAATAAAAATATTAAAAAAATAATAATAATTTTCCTCTAAAATTTAAGTATGTCTTTCCATACTGGACAGTTTCTGTTTTCCGTTCTCTGTTCTACAAGACTAGGGCATTAGTACACTTATTTTCTAAATTCCACTTTCACTAGAATTTTGACATTTATGTTACTGATTTTATAATATCTGAAATCCCAATATTTGTATTCCTGTCTTTTGCCATAATTCATCTAGTTTTTTCCTTGTTTTATATTTAAAGAAACCAATACTCACCACAACATTGCTTGTTCATTCTTGAGTTTTTTATTTTTATTAATTATTAATGGCTTTTTTTTTTTTTATTAGTTTTGCCATACAATGACATGATATCGCCATGGGTTTACACATGCTCCCCCTCCAGAACCCCCCTCCCTCCCCCCGGGAAATCTCCATGCACCAGCCCCGAGAATCAATCCTGGGCTGGCGATTGATTACACATATGATAATTAACATGTTTCAATGACATTCTCCCATATCATCCCACCCTTACCCTCATCCACAGAGTCCACGAGTCTGTTCTATATATCTGCGTTCCTTTTGCTGTCTCGCATGCAGGGTTTTCGCTGCCATCTTTCTAAATTCCATATATATGCGTTAGTATACTGTATTGTTGTTTTTCCTTCTGGCTTATTTCACTCTGGATAATGGGCTCCAGTTCCATCCACCTGAGTAGAACTGACTCAAATGAATTTTTTTTTAATGCTGAGTAATATTCCATTGTGTATATGTACCACAGCTTTCTTATCCATTCATCAGTTGATGAGCATCTAGGTTGTTTCCATGTCTTAGCTATTGTAAACAATGCAGCGATGAACATTGGGGTACACGTGGCTCTTTCAATTCTGGTTTCCTCGGTGTATATGCCCAGCAGTGGGATTGCTGGGTCATATGGCAGGTCTATTTGCAGTTTTTTAAGGAATCTCCACACTGTTTTCCATAGTGGCTGTACTAGTTTGTATTCCCACCAACAGTGTAAGCGGGTTCCCTTTTCTCCACATCCTCTCCAGCATTTATTGCTTGTAGACTTTTGGATGGCAGCCATTCTGACTGGTGTAAAGTGATACCTCATTGTGGTTTTGATTTGCATTTCTCTGATAATGAGTGATGCTGAACATGTTTTCATGTGTTTGTTAGCTATTTTTATGACTTCTTTGGAGAAATGTCTGTTAAGTTCTTTGGCCCACTTTTTGATTGGGTCATTTATTTTTCTGGAATGGAGCTGCAGGAGTTGCTTGTATATTTTTGAGATTAATTGTTTGTCTGTTGCTTCATTGGCTATTATTTTCTCCCATTCCGAAGGCTGTCTTTTCACCTTGCTTATAGTTTCCTTTGTTGTGCAGAAGCTTTTAATTTTAATTAGGTCCCATTTGTTTATTCGTGCTTTTATTTCCAATATTCTGGGAGGTGGGTCATGGAGTATCCCGCTTTGGTTTATGTCAGAGAGTGTTTTGCCTATGTTATCCTTTTAAGATAGTCGGACGTGACTGAGAGACTTCACTTTCATGTGTACTTTATATGGTGAATCATTACATGTTTAATAATATTATCTACCATCTTGAAGAATATCTTCAATAGGTATAAAATCACAGGATCACTAGCTACATCAAAACATTGCATATTATTTTCTGCTAACATTTGCTACCGAATGCTACTGTGAAAAAATTTAGAACAATTTTTCTTCTTTCTTATAATTAACTTTTTTTTAAATCTGCTTTTCCTCATTAATGAAGTTTATTTATGATATTAAGATATGCTTTATTATAAGCTTTAGTGTTTATTTTACTTTCTTTATGCCAAGAAGACTTTCTTTACAAGGGATACTTTACCTTTTTTTTTTTTTTCCTGCTTCACATTTTCTATTGAGGCACAATTATGTAAATATTGGATTTCCTCTTTTTTGTTTCCCACATTTATCATCTTTTCTCTAATAGATTACTTTCATTTACTTTTCTATTTGTTTTGCATGATTTTCTTCAACACATTCATCTTTATCTTGGTTTGCATGCATGTGTATATGTGTGTGTGTTTGTTTATATGTGGTAGTTGGGAAAAATAGTAATGGGTAGAGTGTATTTGGAGTATTGCTTGGCTATAAAAGAGGATATTTTATTTTCTTACCCTAAGGATACATCTTTCCTCAGTTGAGATATATTACCAGAAAAAAAAAATGACAAATTTTTTATGTTATGACCTTGCCAATGCTTCACATTATCACTGTCTTTCACCCTCTTTACCTCTACAATTTCTTCTTGCAGAGAGGCTGGGACAGAAACAATAGAAATGACTTAGTGGCATGACTATTTCCTTACCTTCTCCTTTGCCATTCTGCTGTTAATCTGTCTCTAAAGTCAATCTCTACCTCTCTCAAGGTAAACCTTATCACCTCAACTCACCTCCATTTTTCCCCCAGTTCAAAGCAATCTGACTTTTCTCACCCTTCCACTGAACACTTTTTCACTGAATTATAATTATAATTCAAAATCTAGTGGGCAATTTTCAATCTGACACTTATTTGACCTGGTGTACCTCTGAATAAAATAAAACAAAAGGAAAAAAATCTATCCTATATTTATTATCTTTTTTTGGAGTCGGGGAGGGCAAGGAATAATGATTTTATTCAGAAAACCAGCAAACTGAAAGATGGTGGGCTCAAGCTCCAAAGAACCATCTTGCCTGACTTAGAATTCAGATTCCTTTTATACTAAAAGTGTAACATCAGACACTTACTAGTTCTCATCAGCCTCTGGAGGGAAATGTGTCAATTTCTTCCTCCCTGCAGTCATTCACAGGTAGACCAAGTCAGTATGTCACCCTTGTTAGCTCATAGGAATTTTAGCTTAAAATTTTAACTTAAAATTCTGGAAAGAAAAGTTCCTAGAGATGGACCATTATGTATAATTTAAGTTTATAGGCAACATCCCTTTAGTGATTAACTTGTAATAGAATACAAAAGCTTCTTCCCTGTTGCAGTTCCCCACTTTCAATGTCCATTCCACATTATTGTGGAAAAAGGAATGAAGACCATTCTGCTGAATCAGTTCAGTTCAGTTCAGTTGCTCAGTCGTGTCCGACTCTTTGCCACTCCATGAACCACAGCACACCAGGTCTCCCTGTCCATCACCAACTCCCGGAGTCCACCCAAACTCATGTCCATTGAGTCAGTGATACCATCCAGCCATCTCATCCTGTCATCCCCTTCTCCTCCTGCCCTCAATCTTTCCTAGCATTAGGGTCTTTTCAAATGAGTCAGCTCTTTGCATCAGGTGGCCAAAGTATTGGAGTTTCAGTTTCAACATCAGTCCTTCCAATGAACATCCAGGACTGACCTCCTTGCAGTCCAAGGGACTCTCAAGAGTCTGCTGAATAGAGGTGATGAATATTTCTTAGTCCCTTTAGTCAGTCCTTTTTATCTACAACTATTTGAACCGAATGGAATCTCTTAGCACTCTGTTGTCTAATTTGTACCTGACCTTTGGGTTTTGGTTCCAGTTACCAATACGTATACTGAATTCCTATGCTATATATTTGGACAAAATTAAACAAATTGTTTGCCCCTTCTCCAGCTACAATGGAGTCATCTACTTCAGTTGGATAGGCAGACCTGTTGGCAAACTCATGAATAGTACAGTGCCCAAAGTTTTAATATAATTGGTAACTGCTATGTCTTTTAGCATTTATAGATTTTCCTACCTGGGCAGATACCTGGAATGGCCTACAATACAGTAATTTAAAGCTGCTTAATTTAAATCTGCTTCTGGAAGCCACTGATCCATGGCAGGGCAACTGGCAAGGCCTTATCCCAAATTAAATATCTCAACATATTTCAAGTGATGTTCCTTTTTAATGTATGGTTCATTTTCTTGGTTTTTCCTGTTGGTTATGGCCTCCAGGATGAAAGTTGCTTTAATGCCTTAATTCAAATCTGGGGATAATTTCCCTAAAAAAGCCTTTAACCACTTCAGAGATTTTCTGTGTTTGGGATATGCTTCCACCCATACTAAAAAAGTGTCAACACAAACAAGAGCATGTTATCTGAAATTTTTTGCAGTTCGAGGCATTTGAGTAAAGTATATTTCAGTCTGCAGTGGGCAGATTCTTTTGTGTTGAGCCTCCATCTGGGGAGGTCTGACAGCAGTCTTTGGGTTGCTTTTTAAGACCTTGGGGGCAAGAACTTTGCCTCCTCTTCTGGGATTTTCAGGAGCTCCATCAGTAGGATTGAAGCACTCTGGTGGGCTGTTAAACTATCCTGGTGAAAACCTTCAGGGTAAGGTGTATCAGAAAATTAATCTGCTCATTCCCTACTGTCAATTTTATCTGGGGCTCCTGTGGGGAATTAGGTGCCACAATTCAAGGAAGCCTTTGGGCCTCTTCCTTTAGAGTGCTCCTCTCTTTCTATCAGAGGAGAGGCTCTGATCTTTTACTGTTTTTCTGATTTAGCCTAGGGTAATTGCTTTCTACTGTTCTCCTCCTTACAATAGCACATTGTTCCTCCCAGAAGGGGCTTATCTCTTCTGGAAATCAAATCACTAATAAAAAAAGTGGAGTTTTGTTTTGCATCTGCATTCTTCTATTGTTTTACCCAGCTGAATACTTTAAGGCAACTGAGGAGGGCACATTCCAAATGTAGGGAGGCTTTCCAGGTACTGCTAGTGGTAAATAGCCCACCCGTCATTGCAGTAAACTGAAAAACATGGGTTCAGTCCCTGGAATCGGAAGATCCTCTGGAGGAGGGCATGCCAGCCCACTCCAGTTTTCTTGCTGGAGGATCCTAGTGGGCTACTCTCCAGTTCTGCAAAGAATCGGACATGACTGAGTGACATTTTACACATGCACACATTCCAAATATACCACCTAATTTTTGCAACTTTCTCTTGATATTGAAGAGGGAATTCATAGGGCCTGGACTCCATCTTAGGCCTGTTCATGCTGATCGTGCTCGGCCGCCTCTCCAGTGGATTCTAACTCTGCTCAGTGACTATGGACACGACAATAAAAGGACAAGACCCCTCCGGACAGGGGAATCTTGAAGATCTTATCCAGGTTACTCATCGCCTAAAAGAAAACATACACTAATCACCCCTGTCTCTGGACAAGCCATAAATTTTTCTGTACCTATTGGAGTGTAACCCTGGGCTTATTGATTATTGGCCGATTGTTTAACTGTTTGAACACAAAACACGTGAATGATGAGATTATTGTGATGGTATTTACCCTTCCTTTGTTTATGTAAGTCTCAAAGAATTTGGGGTGGTGAGTTTGGACCCGTACACATGGGGTATAAAAGATTTTCATAAATGCTGGTCAGGGTCCTTGGCTAAGGGGAGACTCTGCCTTGGGCCCCCCGGTGTAATAAACTGCACTCCACTATCTGCATAGTCCTTCTGAGTGAGTTTGTTTCCCGAAACACGTTGCTACAACAATATCTGAGGCACTTTAACCTAAAACATCAAGTTTACCATTCTAATATTTTCAAGGGCCTTGGGATATACATTAGTGTGACACATGTAGGTCTGAAATTCTTTCCAAAAATTCCAAAAAGTCTTTATTTTGCTGAGTTTCTTGAATATTTTTCAAACTCCTTTGCTTTGGTTTCCCTTTTCAAGGCCTGCCAAGAGGCTCTACTGTAGTAAGTAGTGCTCTAATAAAGGCCTTCTTCCCTTACTGGGGGCCCAATTTGGTTCAGCTGGGGGTGCTGCCAAGTGGGCTTCAGGTGTAGAGGATCTTCCCCATAAGGAGGGTTGTAATTTTATAACCCTTTATAATCTTGCCAGTTAAGCAAGTCTGAAAAACTTATTTCTGTTTGTCTGCCTTTAGGCCCCCTACAAGATAATAGCATAAGGGAACTTGCCCCACTCTGGGAGTGGCTCCTAGCCCAAACTGGGCACCCTGTTACATCTCAGATGGTGATGCCAGGCCAAGTACCTGTGTCCCAGAATTAGCACAGGACTTTCTAATTGATCCCTATAAAGAAGGAAATTCATGATCCCCAGTGGCAGGAATCAAGGCTGGATAGGAATGGGAGGTAGTGGAAGGGGTGGGATATATTGACATAATCACAGAAATGGCTGGGACAGCTGACTCAGCCAGAGGTGCGGAGGTTTGAAGCAACATATCCTCACTCTCATTCCCTTACTTTCCTTTTCTTATTTTCCCAGATAGTAGTACAAATGCTTGCACATAAAGGATTTCATCAATCTTCCCTGCTTTTTCACAACAATAGATATAGAGTCATTCAAAAATCACTGTGAAACCATAGATAGCAATTGACCATGTAACTATAAAAAGGATGCCTTTTTGCTTCAGCATCGACCAACTGGGATTAAAATACTATTGAAGAAAAACTTGATTGCTGTTGTGACAAACAATTGAAGATAATTACTAGAATAATGACTGATATCATTTGCCTGAAACAGAGGAGACCAGGTTCGATCCCTGGGTTGGGAAGATCCCCTGGAGAAGAGAACAGATACCCACTTCTCTATCCTTGCCTGGAGAATTCCATGGACAGAGGAACCTGGTGAGCTATAGTCCATGGGGTCACAAAGAGCTGAACAGCACTGAGCGACTAACACCACAACACCAGAATTTTAGGAGTTCAATATAATTTCTAGAATGTGTATATTAATGTTTACCCATGTGATACAATCTAAGAAGTCTTGTCATCACTCATTTGACAATGCCTCCCATGCAATTCAACACACCAAAAAAGCCCAATTAGTTTAGTATTCCTCTCACGGAGATGGAAAGAAAACAAATAATTTGAGATGTTCTAGGGACCTCTGAAAAACCCTAAAGGTAGCCAGAGGTCAAATGAACTCCACTCAACACTTGATCTTTTGGAAGTTTGCCAAAAATATTAAAAAAAAATTTGCCATTGTGTCTTTTATTGTCATATTTGTCATTATGATCTTATCACAATGGCAAATACAGATCACTGAAAGAAACAATTACCAAAAGCAGTTCAATACTTTAAGAAAACTTTGTACTCTTAGAGAACTGAATTCAAGTTTTGTACCACTTTACCTTGAAGATTTATTTTCTTAATTAAGTTCAACCTTATCTTAGAACTTAGTTTAGTTTCAGGTTATGAAAATCTGGAGAAACAATTCTAGATAGACATTCCCAAAACGTTATTCCCAAAATGTTTGCCCCCAAAACTCTTTACTTCATTTACCTCTATTTTATTTACTTATAAGTTTTTGTCACATTGTTATTTTTCTTGCAGACAAACTTTGAAACAGGAATAAAAGGAATTATTTGACTTCTAGTAAACCTACTTACAATAAAAATATTGCACTTAATGTTGATGCCTCTTAAGGTTTATCTGTGTCAAAATAAGGTTACGCTAACTTCAGCATCAGATATTAACTCAATACTGAGTATTTTCTAAATCATGTGAATCTGAAACTCATTCTTTCCAGTTTCTTTTGTATTTGAGTCTATAAGTACTTAATTTCCCTTAAGCCAATTAAAGAGCTATTTTACAAATTAATTTTGTCAGTGCCACACATGTATAACACATGCACAGACACACAAACAGAAGGACCTTATAGTCCCCATTCCAAAATTTTAGCCATAAATCAGCTATTACAATGTAAAACCCATCAATTATAGAAGAGGTTGGATTCAAGTTTGGCTTCTGGCACATGAGACAAATCAAAGTCACCTGTCTACAAAGCTAAGCCCTTTTTACTAATATTTATGGAAATGACACTTCTATTTGTAGCTTCTGGTGATTTTAGGAACCAAGAGAGCTTTTCTTCCTTGAAATGTCCTACTCTTGGACAAAAACAGATGACTTTTTTTGTTTTTTCCTGTTCATTTCCCCCATTTGATAGAAGTAAGCATTTTAAGTATCACAGAACTGATTTGGCTGTAAATGGAGAAATTGATTTTGGCCACACAAAATGAAACAAAAATATAAAGAACAAACAGAAAATCCTAAATAAGACTCAAATTCGGTCTTGGGGTTTTACATATGCTAATGATACAGGAGACCATAAACAGTTAACACAGCAAGAGTAGAAGTACATGGTGCACAGGGTCCCAAGATAACCCTTCCTAAACTCCCTAATAGGTACTGTTGGTCTCACACTGTTACAATAACATTTTCCTCTCACTCATGGGTTCATAGCTGTAATCAGATCCCTTATCCAAAATGCACCTCAGAGGACTTTTTTTTAGGGATAGCTGAAACATTCCTCCCTTTTCAAGACACCTCAAATACAAGCAAATGCTAGCATCCAAAAAAACCCAACAAACTTGTTTGCAAATCAGGTAGAAGTCAACAACTCCTTCCTCTCTCCAACAGGGTACTCCACAAAACAAATTGGCTTATTCCAGAGGAAAAAAACCCAAAGGGAGAGGAAATAAACTTCCTGGCTGTACATACCAGAGACTTACCCTACCGTGTAGAGTGTTGAGGGCTCCCAGTTGCCAAATTCCTTGCTCCATCAGCCAAGTGTTGGGGCAGCTTGATAGTGCTTTGGGAAATTTTAGAGGGCAGATCCTCAGGACAAATAGCTATCTTAATATTCCCCAATCAGGGCCAGCTGGATCCCAAGGATCCCAAGCAGCAAGGATCCCAGGTGGAGTCACCAAAATTTGTTACCTAGACTAAGCCAATACTGCCTGCCCCACAACAGGCCAATGATCGAGAGGTGAGCTGTTAGGGCAAGGAAAACAATTTTATTCAGAAAGCCAACAAACCAAGAAGATGGTGGGCTTATGCTCCAAAGAATCACCTTATATTTATTATCTTAATAGCACAAATAACCTCTAATCACTTAAAACTTTAACCTAAAATTTATTTTTGATTCCTAGCTTTCCATTAGTTCTTCAAATCCAGACCTGTTTTCCCCCAACTCTGACAATTCTAAATATTTCTTGCTACTTCTTGTCCAATAGGCAGACTGTCTTTAATGCAATGGTTAAAAGCAAATGTATAAACATGTCAAGCTTGCATGCCTGCATGTGTGAGTATCCATGCACATACACATACACAGAGTAAAGTTTATGGTTGATCAATGTGCCCAAAACTTTACAACCAGAAAACCTAGAAAGTTAAAATTCAGCATAAAACTAAGTATTGTATTTTATAACTGAGAACAAGTGGCTTTGTTTCTTATGTGTATAGAGAGGGCTGGTGCATCATGATCTTTTCAGTGTCTGGGAAGGTATAAATGTAACCTGCTTTTCTCAACCTTCTTGAAGGATGTCTTAGATCCTCTACATTTTTCACTTGGAAAGTTCCAGCAGAATTTAATTTATTTCAGTCATTGTCCAGATGGCTTCCAGAGTCCATGATTATAGCACTATGATCCTGTTGTGCTGATGTTTAAAATCTTTCAATTCTATCCGTTTATTGATAAAATAAAAGAAAAATGTGCAACACATTATTTACATCTTTCTTAATTTGACCTATGTATACTTTTCCTGCCTTATTTTCAAACATACCATACTACTGCTAATCAAATTATTTACAATTCTCCAAAAAGTGCCTGGCTTGCTCTCACCGTCCTTTGTAAAATTTCCCTCTATATGGAATATGTTTGCATGATTTCCCGGAACTCCCCCAAGATTTAACGTTTTCAGTTTATTGATTTTGAAATTTCTTCATTTCATTCATCTTACACATGCAAAACATAAGCTTCTTTGAGTTCTTTGAAATTAGAGCTGAGAATGCCCTTCTCCACAGACTCATTGTTTTATACATATTTCTGTCATATAGTGTATTGATTTCTTATTGCTACTGTAACAATTTATGACAAACTCAGTGGTTTAAAACAACACAAAGTTTTTATCTTAACAGTTCTAGAGGTCACAAATCTGAGATGAGTTTCACTGTGTTGGGAAGATCCCTTGGAGCAGAGCATGGCAGCCCATCTCAATATTCTTGCCTGAAAAATCCTACGGACAGAGGACACTGGTGGGCTCCAGTCCATGAGGTTGAAAAGGGTTGAACACAGACTGAAGTGACTGACTGAAGCCTTCAGGACACATGCAGTAATCAAGATGCTGTCAAGGATATATGCCCTCTAAAGGCAATAAGGGGAGAATCTATTTCCTTATCTTTCCTAGCTTTTAGGGGTCACTTGCAATCTTGGCGCCTGGCCCTACACTCCACCTTCAAAGCCAGCAGTCTGTATTCTTCAAATTGCTCTCTGATTCTGACTCATCTTCTGTCACCAAAAAATTTTCTCTTCTGACTCTAACACTATCACCTCCCACTTTTAAGTATTCAATCACAAAGAGCCGCCTAGGCTGTATACTATAGCCAATCAATAATTTCCGTTCTTTGCTCCCCAATTTTCTCCATGTAAGTCTTCACCCTATAGAGCAGCACTTCTAACCACTTCTGGGTTGTCACTGCCTGATCTGAATCTATTTTTGCTCAAATAAACTCTTAAAGATTTTAATATATCTCAGTTTTTCTTTTAACCCCTCTGAGAGCTACATTTATCAATATTCCTTGCAGTGCTTCTTAAAATTACAGATTCATGGGTCAAATTCCAGATTTACTAAATAAAATCTCTGGACTTGAGGCCAGGAATCATCATTTTAACAGAGTGCACAATAATTATTACACAAAGTGAAAATTTTCTACTAGAAGTCAGAGGCTATGTACTGTTTTTAATCATTTTATCTCACATTTCTAGCACACTATCTGATACATACCAGAATAAATGAATGATTGAATGACTGAATTAATGAATGTGTTACATAACCTTTAAAATTACTTTCAACCACACAATAGACTTTTATATTATAAAAGTCTAAAATTATAAAAAGATATATTTAATATATCTTTTATATGTTATAAAAAGACATGTCAAAGATGCAAACATAATATTCAGAAAAGCAGTGATGTGACAGAAATAGAGGTGTGCTCTTCAGATCTCCTTTCTTTATAGAACTTGCCCTCCAACAAGAACCTTCCAACTACAGCACATTTAGTATCCACCGTAGCATTAAGTCAATGCCATGTTATTCCTGGGAAACTCCAACCAATGGGAAACTCCACTTCTAAGAATGACCACACCTTGGCTATTTCTGATCAACTTGTGCTGTACTGTGCTTAACAATAGCTCAGTTGTGTCCAACTCTTTTCGACCCTATAGACAGCAGCCCACCAAGTTCCTCTGTCCATAGGGATTCTCCAGGCAAGAGTACTGGAGTAGATTTCCATGCCCTCTTCCAGGGGATCTTCCCAACCCAGGGATTGAACCCAGGTCTCTTGCATTGCAGGTGGATTCTTTACCACTGAGCCACCTGGAAAACACAAGCTTAGATGTGCTAGCAAAATAAAACTTGATGCTCTATAACTCATCTGGGCTTCCCTGGTGACTCAGATGGTAAAGAATCTGTCTGAAATGCAGGAGACCCAGGTTCAGTCCCTGGTTCAGGAAGATCCCCAGGAAAAGGGAATGGCTATCCACTCTAATATTCTTGCCTGGAGATTTCCATGGACAGAGGGGCCTGGCAGGCTACCGGCCATGGGGTCACAAAGAGCTGGACACGACTGAGGGAGTAACACACACACATAACTTATTTATTCTTCCCAACTACTTCATGGGGTAGTATGAAAACCTAATGAAAACTTGTAAACAACTGAAACTTTTTCCTTTAATTTAAATACTCGTTTCAGTTTAAAATAGCTAATTTGAGATAAATTCTCAATCATTGAAAGTTCTGTTTAACCTCTATTTGTCCCTGTCTCTCTGGGAGAATTCACTTTGTCCTTCTGGAAGTAAGATAACAGCCCTGACAAACCTAAATAACAACAACAATACAAATTTCTATGGGTCAGGTATATCATTTTAGAGTTATAATCTCATTTATTCTTCATAAAATTTCTATGAAGGTATTACTATTGCTAAGTCTCTCAAGGGAATGAATTATAGATCAGAGAGTTTAAACAATTGCAAAAAGAATTAGGAAACTGCAAACTAAGTCTGATTGCCCCAAGTCTGCAGTCTAAACTCATATACTTATATCTCAGAAATAAATATTTACCTGACATTTGTCTAGTAAAAGGTACAACTTTCTCCATAGTTGTGTTTCTTTTCAAACACAAGTGGGAAAAACATTTTGAATTGCCCATTGTAGTCCACGTGTGTGAGAACATAAGACAAATCTCAAACAGGAAATTTAAAAGACAAGCATTAATTAATTGGGCAAGGGATATTTTCTACTCTCAGACCAACACAAGCACTACATTTCCCCCTTATACTTCAAATACCTGAGAGACTATCTACTGAAGACAGCCCTAATCTAAACAAATGGCCATAGCCTTGAGAGCTTCTAAAGCTGATATGCAAAGATGGCTGGGGTTCAAGGCAATGCAGAATGTGTTGCAGGAAGCTTTCAAACCACAAATTAACCCATTTATTATGTCTGTGATAAAGTAGCATGTTTTGCCTTGTATAACATTTCTAATGTTTCCATAAACCGTGGTTTAACATGTTCTATTGGGCCTCACAACTTGGCAGCTGGTCTCTTTAATTACACTTTTTAAGTAGAACAAAACTCTGGAAGCAAGCAAACCCTTGATCCTGAGTCCTGCAATGGGATTGGACATGCTGTGCTATCTCCCCAAGGCACATTTCCTTAAGCAAAAGTGTGTCTTTGCAGATGGTTACCTCTGGTTACTTACTGCATCATAAACAATTACATTCTCTTTTCTGGTCCCTATAGGCCAGCTATCTAAAATTAAGTTAAAATATAAACATTTTTGTAAAGAAAACACTTGATTTAAATAGATCATGATAACTGATCATTCTTTCTGAAAAACATGCTGCAGTCAGCATAGTTTCAGTGAAACCTCAGCAAGGGTGTTTCAAGTGTCATGATTTTAGTTTTACTGAATTTGAATTGAATTTTTTAAATAAATAATAGGGGAAAATAGCATCTCACCTTTTCTTGGATTATATATCTTCTTTTCTATTTCAAGCAGGTGTTGGCTTTTTGTCTCTGCTCTCCCGCCCTCTCCAAGCTAGAATCAGATACTTTCTATGTGCAGGCTAAATGCATATGTGGAAAATGGACCTGACTATTGTGCAGGTCAAAATCTGTCAAGTATTGCCAATGTCACATTGTGCAACCTCCTAGTCCTAAATAAGGCAGGCCACAGCCAAGTATACTCTTGAATTGGTCGACATGTCAAAGTTGCAAATATAATGTTTCTGGGATGAACTATGTACAGATGTATATCCAAAATGTCAGTTTTAGACACCTGGGTGTCATGTTCTTGAGGGATTTTGAATTTCAGTTTTTCCCAAATTCTTTATGTATGCCTTTTAGTTCCTTCCTTGGTTATAGCTCTTAAATTATAAATAATTCTTAATATCATCTCATGCATTTGCTAGTGATCCAGAGGTGTCCTAAAACAATTTTTTTTTTTTTAACCACAACTTCCCTGGTGACTCAGATAGTAAAGAATCTGCCTGCAATGCAGGAGACCTAGGTTCTATTCAAGGTTGGGAGAAGGGAATGGCAACCCACTCCTATATTCTGGCCTGGAGAATTCCATAGACAGCCTGGCAGGTTACAGTCCATGGTAATGCAAAAAGTCAGACACAACTGAGAGGCTAACACACAATGAATATGAGCATTTTTTATAAAATGAGCGGCCATTTTTACAGCAGTCTCTGAAACTACAAATTGGATCCAAAATGTAGCTTGATATTTTTCACTAATTTATAAAGTTCTAATAAAAATCAATTAAGAAACAACATTTAGGTTGAAACAGGGACTGTATCAATACATTTCAAAGAATCAATTAATTCTATTTTTCTATAATGTCACACATTTTTTTTTCATATGCAGTCATCATCCTCATATATTCTTGGAAGTGAGTCCTTGAGCAAGAAATCCACTCTTTAAACTTTCATCAAGTTATCAAAACTTCTTAACAATGAAATATAAAGGGAAAATGAGTCTTATGTACAACTTGTCCCTATTCTTACAACTTCCACAGTCAGACAGTTTTAAAGACTAAAAGGATTATAATCTTCTGAAAAGAAAATTAAAAGAAAACTAACTTTTTTGCCCCAGCTTCAACTGTTTTGTCCACTTACTTATTTTCTCTCTTTTATTCCTTCATGCGTGGTGCATGCTCGGTGGTATCTGACTCTTGGAGACTCCAAGAACTGTAGCCTGTCACGTCTCTCTGTTCATGGAATTTTCCAGGCAAGAATACTGGAGTGGGTTACCATTTCCTACTACAGGGGATCTTCCTGACCTAGGGACTGAACCTGTTTCTCTTGCATCTCCTGCATTACCAGGCAGATTCTTAACTGCTGTGCCACCTGGGAAACCCCTATTTTTCTTTACATTTCATCTAATTAATTTTTTTCCTTTTCATTCTTTCCCTATTCTCTCTACCTCTTCTTCCTGCTGGACATGCTTCCTTTTATTTTAAGTGTCAAACAAAATGACATAATTGCTGTGAAGTGCTGAGAAAATAAGTCCATAGAACTTCTGGGTTAGAAGCATATTGACAATTTATAAAATGTTTTAACAAATATATTTTCCTCTTTGAATTTCATTTTGTTTTATTGTTGCTCATGATGTAAAATGAGAAATATTCAACTCCACTAAAAATTGTTTCAGGAAAAAATAGCCAATCCAACTATAAATGACAAAATTTTTAAAAAATAGTCAATCTAACTTAAATGGGAAAAATTTTGTTTCAGTTTGCTTTTGAAAGCTTTTCCCAAAGCTGGGTTCAACATCATAGTCTTTTCCTAAGTCTGCCCTAGAACTGTGATAGGTTTTTTGTGAAAAGAGCATAGATCTTCTCCCTTCCTAGTTAATTAACTATAGCAAATGATATTGTCTAGATAAATGGTATAGACTGGCAACATTCTTATGAGCATCAAGTGAGATAACACAAATACAGTTCCAAAAATCTAGATGCTAAATACATGTTCATTTCTCTCCCCCTTATGTAGTCAACATGTTTGTTTATTACTGATAAGAGGATAACAATTAAGGAGGGAAAGAGGGCTATTTATTTACTTACTTATTATCTGAGTTGTATAACTAATTTCATGGTTGCAGATACAAAATCCATTATTTGGTTACTGCTTCAAAATTCACAAAATCTTTTTATATATCATCTTTCTCAGTTTATTTAAATAGAATTATGAAGGCAATTAGGTAAATTTTATGATTTATAAATGAAAAAAGTGGGTCAGAGTGGTTACATTATCATAGTAGTTCACCAACTACTAAATCCAAAGCTAGGATTTTTTAAATTATTTTTATTGGACTATAGTTGCCTTACAATTTTGTGCTAGTTTCTGCTGTATAGCAAAGTGAATCGACTATGTGTATATATACATACATATATATATAGTGAGAGAGAGAGAGAGAGAGAGAGATCCCCTCTTCTTTGGATTTCCTTCCCATTTAGGTCACCACAGAGCACTGAGTAGAGTTCCTTGTCCTATTCAGTAGCTTCTCAGTAGTTATCTCATTTATACACGGTAGTGTATATATGTCACTCTCGATCTCCCAAGTCATCTGACCCCCTCTTTTCCCCTGGTGTCTATTCTCTACATTTGTCTCTATTTCTGCAAAAGCTAGGTCTCAACATATATTCAAACCCTATTTCTAATATAAAGTGTATAAAGTTAAAAACAATGTTTATCATAATATTTGGTAGATAGCACTGTTTCATGGTTGCTTACACAACATGGTAATTAAGTTCATGGATGCTAGATCCACATTTTCAGTGTGCAAGTCTCACCTCTGCCAATTAACTCATTTTTTTTTTCTGCTCCTGGTTTTCTCATTTGCAAAGTGGGTATAGTAATACTTCTTGATTGGGTTGTTATGAGAGTTAAGTGACTTAATGTATATAAATTGATTGGCATAGGACTTGGCACATAATAATTGCTTTATGTGTTTGCTGTTATTATTATCATTGCATAAGCTAGAAAGAATTTTAGGAGCAAATCTGATGGAGAAGAATAGAAATCCATCAGATATTAGATACAAACAGATATTCCATTCTTATTTATATATCTCAGTGAAAGAGGCATATTAACTAAATTTTACAGTTGAGTAAATTTATGCTCAAAAAAAGGTGGCACAATGGTAAGAATCTGCTGCCAATGCAGGAGATGCAGGAGATGCTGGTTCAATCCCTGTGTTGGGAAGATCCCCTGGAATAGGAAAGGGCAACCCACTCTTGGATACTTGCCTTGGAGCATCCCATAGACAGAGGAGCCTAATGGGGTACAGTCCATAGGGTCACAAAGAGTTAGACATGACTGAGTAGCTGAGCAGGCATGCAAAAATGTTCAAAACAGTAAAATGATCATTCAAGCTCATGCAACTAATATGACATGTAAGATACATGTAAAAAAGGGGTTTAAATGCAAATCTCTGTTTAAAGCCATGTGCCTTCCATATAACACACAAGGTCTCTTAATCTAATATTTTACTTTTCACATGAGCACAGGACGGTAAAGGGAGAAAAAAAATCTATGAGTCCAAGGAATGATGTCTAGTTAATAACTAGCCTAAGCTAGGACCCAGAACTCCTAAATCAGAGTTCAGCACTTACATGAAACCAGGCTATGCGCTAAATAGCTGTTTTGTTTTGTTTTAATTGTCCATGATCTCATGTTACCGTCACTGCTTTATATGTTAAAAACTTATTGTAGAGAGTAAGGAAAGAGAAGCACTTTTTAAAATTAATGAGACACTTGTCCTCTTTATCTACAAATCCTAATAAAACGACAGGTAGACTGATACATAATTCATAGATGCTAACAAATTATAGTGCATTTGCAAAAATGACCTGTTCTTTCCTACTTATTTTCTGTGTGGTACATTAATGTCAAAAATAACATACTGATAAATATAGACAGCATAGAACAACAAACAATATTGGAATAACATATTGATATAACCCAAGCCAGAAATGCTAGCAGAGCAATTAGAGGGCTCACACAGTCTGAAAATGAAGTCAAAAGGTCAACCAAGATTTTATTTCAGCAAATATTATTTTATGCTTTATATTCTTTTTACATCAAAGATTCAATTCTTTATTACTAGAAAGAACAATCAAATATTAAAATTCTTTTTGTAAATACTAGTAAATGGACGTTGTTCAGGCTTTCAAGAATTGCATGACGACATTAAGTAGATAGACTTATATCACTATGCTATGCCTCTGTAAGAAATGCAAATTACTGTAACCCCAAGTATAACATTCAAAATGGCAGCTTTCCAGATCTGCCCCTGGAAATGACTGTGTTAAGTGAGAGGGAAAGGATTGCAGGTGAGAAGAAAAGCCTTCTTTTCTGAAGGTTAAAGGGTATAGTTTGACCTTCATTATTGCTTTTCAGTTCTGGGATGAGACTCCACTAACGACGTGGTTAACTAGACAGATTATGGATATCTCAGACAAAATTACAGACTCTGAGACATTGAGGGAAAAAAAACCCAAAACAGAAACAAAAAGAATCACATAATAAAAATTAAATAAGATACTTGGGGTCCTTGGAAGCATGTATTAATAAACCTTACAATAAAGAGAAAATAGGTAAATTTTTATATTTTTTCCCATAATAATATTCCTGTATAACATGTGGTTGTAGAAATGCCAATGGATATTGTAACTGTAAGCTAGGATTCCTCCCTGTGTATGGTACTTCCATGTATGGATATTCATTTCACGGTTATTCCTCTCCTTAAGTGGTCCTTATCTGTCAAGTGTGCTTCCTGTTTAACATAATGTTCCCCAAGCAAATAAAAACTAAGAGCCTCTAGGCATTACAAAGACAGAATGGCCATAGACTAAATAACAATTCAAATACTAAAAAGAGCAGATATATCATACATAGATGCATTAAATGCATTAAAATTGCTAGACATATTTTAAAGAATGTTTTGAAATAAAGATATAGGTTTCTGAATTCAAAATTCTAAGGTTTGTTTGTCCATATTCATGTTCATAAACATACATTGTCTGAGAGTATATGAATATCCTTTTGGCAAAATCACAGAAATAGATTCAGTTGGTCAATCAATCAATATTAATTAGTGTTTTTGATAATCAAGAGAAAGTACTACATGATGTGAGTAAATAATGACAGAAATTTTCTTCCCTCCTCTTGAGGATATCTACCAGTCCGTTGGGAAGACAGAGCATAGGCATTAAAAGTGGAATCAGGATCGGCAACCAAAAGTCCTATTGCTAGGTCCTCTATGGTAAAGAGAATATTGTCTTGGAAGTTAGCGTTAGCCAGGCTACAGTACATGAGGTCATAAAGAGTTGGACATGACTGAGAGACTGAGCAACACCAGAGTGTTCAGCTTGGCAGAGCAATTAGAGGGCTCACACAGTTTGAAAATGTGGGGACACTTCTTTGGGTGAGACAGTGTATTAATTTCATATTTTGCTATAAAAAATTACCATATACTTAGCAGCTTAAAAACAATATAAATTAATTTTCTTAAAGTTGTAAAGACTCCAGAGGATCTTCCTGACTCATTGTAGGCAGACGCTTTACCATCTGAGCCACCAGGGAAGTCATTTTACAGATCAGATGTTCAAACTGGGTTGTACAGGCTAAAAATTGGTATTCGCATGCCTAGTTCTTTCTCAAGGCTTTAGGAGAGAATCCATTCTATTTCCTTTTCCAGTTTCTAAAAGTTGCCTGCCTTCCTTACCCACAGCCCCTTCCTCCAACTCTAAGACACCTCCACTACACCCTCTGCTCTGTCATCACAGCTCCTCTCTGATTTTGATCCTTTTATCTACACTATATAAGAACCTTTGTGATTATATTGTTTTCACCTGGGAAATGTGGGATACTCTTTCCATCCCAAGACCCTTAAACTTAAATCCTATCTGCAAAGGTCCTTTTGCCATCTAAGGTAATATATTTACAGGTTCCAGGGATTCAAAAGTGGACATATTTAGGGAACCATTTTTCTGCCTACTACAGATGAAAATGCATCCTAAGTGATATAAAATTAAGTGCCCAAGTCCTATACTATGATACTACTCAAAAACTTTAGAAGTCATGCCTTTTGAAGGAGTGTCATTTTAGAAAGTTGCGTAAATCCAGCTCCTGTTTATAAGGAAAGGAGTATAGTGTGGGTTTCTAAAACTTTTGACAATGATCCATCATTAAAAATAAATTCTTTACAATACAGTTCATGTGTATGTGGGTGTGATGTGACAATTTGATGAAACAATTCACAGTCTACTAAGAACCTAGTATTTTTCTATACTTATCCCTTTTATTTATAACAATGTGTTGATCATCAGCCTTTATTGTGCTTTTATCAATAATAGATATAGGTCATTAACTGTATAAACTATCTACTGATGTTATAGGTAAAACAGATAGATATATCAGAGTATAATAAAAGATTCAAATACATTATTTACAGTGAACCTTAAATAGTTAGTATACACTGGCACTCAGAGCAATGGGTAGAGTAGTCCAAGCAAAGGAAGCAAAACCTAAAAGTATTACCCAAGGTGGAATAGTCAGGAAACTTCAGTTCTAAGAGTTCAAGATGGGGCTGAAAAATCGAGTATAGTTGGAAGTTTTAAAGAGATGAGGCAAACAAAGAAGTCAGAAAGATGCACTAATAACCATGGGTCTGTTTTCAGGCTTTCTTTCATTCAGGATGTACCAGCTGTGAGGTCCAGTTAATCACATTGGGAATCAATAATTAATGAAAAGGCAATGAATTTGCTCTCATGAAGGTCATAACCCAGTATTTTACTTATCCTTTAAACAACGATAATAAATTTAAACTTTATCATAGGTAAAGGTCATGTCACTAGAAATTATTATACAGAAAAAAATAACACACAATGAGGTTTGTGTTTTAAAGAAACCTATAATTCAGTATGGATTTAGTGTATATAGGTGAAAACTTTTGTTTAGCGATAAATAGAACTATATGATGAGGGTGGCAAAGGATGAAGTGATTAGGATGAGGTCACCAACTCAATGGACATGAGTTTAAGGAACCTCCAGGAGATACTGGAGGACAGAGGGGCCTAGCGGCATGGAGTCAACAAAGAGTTGGACGTGACCTAGTGACTGAACAGCAACAATCATATTAGAGGGGATAGATTTTTAAAATATTAATAAGATACAATTCATATGATTTGGAGGTTAGATATGAAAGTTACGAGAAAGGAGAAATGGATGCTCATTTCTATATACTTAATTTTAGTAACTGGGTGTAAGGAATAACCTGTTATCGAAGAAGGACATACATATTAAAAGCATTTTTAGGATAATGGATACTAAGTCACTAATTAAAAAAATCAAATGATTACATACAGAAAATGAAAAAATATATAGATCTGGGCTACAGGAGAGAATTGGGACACTGATTATTCATTGTTAATCTGTAGGTGACATTTTAACCAATGAAATTAGGATAATTCACCCAGGAAAATATGCAGAAAAAGGAGAGAAGAAAGGAGATTCATAGATAGCAGCATTAAAAGGATGATCAGAATGGGATATTACACAGAGAATCTTGTAATGGGAGTAGAATTTTAGTAAATAACATAGTTGTGTGATTAAAAAAAAAGTTTTGAGATTATATGGAGAGGTTGAAAGTGGAATCAATAGGTCCTAGAAGATAAGAAGTGAAAAATGTCAACTCAACTTGGTTATCATGATATCTCTGGTAGCATTAGCTGGAGAGAAGACTCAGAAAGGTGAAGGCAGTGGACAGACTTTACTGGACTGAGGAACAACAGAGTCAAGGGCGTGAAGATGGTCACTGCAACCTACAGTTTCCGTGAGCCTGTTCATGAAGGAAAGAAAAGAGGGCATTGCTCCAAGAGAGCATAGTATAGAAGGTTTTTGTTTTTAAAAGGAGAGCATTTAGAAACATTTTTTTTATTTTAGGAAGAAAAATGTGAGAATCAGAATAGAAGTTTTTAATGAAGTGGATAAATGGTACAATGAGAGCAAGAAGGAAAGAATGTATATTGTGGGTAAAATGGTCCCTTGTCCTTCCTATTATAGTGTATTCTATTTTTATAGTAAAAACAAAATATCTTAAATGACGTACATTTCAAAAACCTGAGTCCAATTGATTGTTCATAGTAGAACGGAGAGCTTTCCACATTAATTTTTTATTCTCTTCTCCTTCTCACCTGTAAAAAGACCAAGGGCAATTAACATAAACAGGCCTGTGATACTCCTGACTTTGCAAGGTAATTAACACAGCAGGAAATGCATTCTGGGGCAGACAGTTCCTAGAAGAGTGGGTGGAATCCTAATGGGAGACTGAGGAAGAGTAAGCAAGTTAATAATTTCAGTCTGTATATAGCTCTCACGTCATTAAACCCTCAAAGTTATTTTTAAAAGGCCAACAACCTGAAGAGAAATTTTTACCTTTCCTTCAGTTTCTTCAGGGGCCTGGGTTTTCATTATTACTGTTGTTTTTGTCTGATAGTGGTGTTTATACAGACTTTCTAAAATAGTCTAAAAGCCAACCTAATTACTAGCTTTGCATAACTTACCTAGTTACTATTTAAGCAATAATGACCTTCAGACTGGATATTTTCTTGGCATTAATGACCAATGGAAAGCTTTGGTGGTCTCAGGTAAAGCTAGGGGCCATTAATAGAGACTGTCATTAATGGTCTGAAAATGGCTAACTGGAAGGTCATTAGAGTGATTAGAAATCATAACAAAGTAAAGAAAAAGGCAAAGTATTCAAAAGTTACAAGCTGAACATCAAGTTACCATGGATACTGTATTTTCCTAGATACAGAAACCCAGAATATTAACCAAAGGAAGACAATACTCAATTCTCATTTTCCATTTAGGGTTATACTTGCTGATTGAATACAAATGTTGGTCCATAGAAACTGAAATAACTAACATTCCTACTGCATGAAGGTAAGAATCTTTGCACTGAAGGGGACCTAAGGAGGTTATTCATTCCAACTTCTACTGTTATAATTATGACAAGCTGAACTACCTTAACATCATCTTACTTTATAGGTATCCAAAGAAGGACAGTATAGATATCTTAAGTAGAGGTGGATCTAGTTTTTGCGGAGCCTCAGTCTCATAGAATATGAAGATTACTTTTAAAAGAAAAGAAATCTAAATTACTAATATAAAATATCCATTTTGCCATGTTTCTGACACAAGAAAAAGTGTGACAGAGGCAAGCATTCTACTGATTAAAAAGTCTTACTCTTGCAAAATTTTCAAAATCATATGACCGTATAATATATTGCAATGTAGAAGATGAAGGGCTTCTTCAGTATAAAATGATTTCCTGTCAAGGAGCCAGAAGTTTAGACAGAGAAAAAAGCCAATAGATTATCCAATGTGACATGTTTGCTGTAGATGAGCAAACTCAAAAATGTTCAAGTGAGGCAACTTGAGCTAACCAAATCCTCTAACTCATACTTTTCTGCCTCCGAGCACTTTAAGTCTAACTGGCTTTTACAGGAGGGGGACTAGCTGGAACCCAAGAGATATTCTTTGGGAATTTCTGATGAACCAGTGAGGCAAATTAAAGTGAGTGTATTTGCATGAAGCTTCTTGCAAATAAAACATTCTGGGAAAAGAGAGCTAATTGTTAATTTAAAAAACAGATTGTGTGATGGAAACCACTAGCTGTTAAACTAAATTTCTTCTCCCTTTCTTTTATCGCAAAGGAGCTGTGGCTGGAAATCTCCCAAGTAGACCTGTAGGTGTTAGCCCCCACTTGCAGCCAGATTTTGCTCTGATTGCTGAGGGTCAATGGCAAAAAGAAAATTTAGAGTTCTCTTTTAATTTCAATGCATTGTGACATATCAGTGTAACTATGTGGTTTGAAAAGGAGAATCTGCATACTTCTTATACTAAGTATTTAAAGACTATATATTTCTTATTTAAAACTGCTAATAAATAGATGTTTCCCTTGGCCATCTCAAAACATATTAGTAAATGATTAATTAGTAAATGATTACTAATATGTTAGTAAACATTAGTAATGATTATGTGAATAATGTCTTGTGCGTTCCAGTCATGTCTGACTGTTGCAACCTTGTAGATTGTAGCCCGCCATGCTCCTCCATCCATGGAATTTTCTGGGCAAGATTACTGGAGTGGGTTGCCATTTCCTCCTCTAGGGGATCTTCTTGACCCAAGGATGAAACCCACATCTCCTGTGAATCCTACTTGGTAGGTGAATTCTTCACCACTGAGCCACCTAGAAAGCCCAGTAAAATGTCTCAGAGAAGATCAACTGTAAAGGCATGAGTGTTCAATAAAAACCAGCCTGTGACACTGCAAATAGTTTGTTAAATCTTTCTTATTCATTTTTAAAATACCTTGGTTTCAATTTTTAGATTAATGCATTGGTCTTGCTATAATTTATTAATAAAAGAAGTAAATGTCCAAATAACATTATCAAAATCATCTCTCTTTCCAGTCAGGTATAAAAGATAAATATATTTTTATAATCATTCATTTCACTATGAACCCCAGAATTATTTTATCATGTAAACTGATATTCGTGTATATATATATATATATATATATATGTTATATATATAGAGAGAGAGACAGAGAGACAGAGAGAGACTGATTTTCACTTCTTGATCAAAATTCAGTTTGTTTGAACAGAATTTCTTGTTTAAATAAGTTTTGATAGTGACCTTGATAGAAGAAAGTCAATGACAGCATAATATACCTCTAACCACAGCAATGTTCAGACTTCTATCTGTCAGCTACACATCATCAGACTAGCATGGATGCCCATGAGATTGGCAGTTTTTCAGGGCTTGTATACAGGGAAAAGGGTTATATAGACTTTAAAAAACCATGGGAAAAAATGAGAATTAAAAAGATAAGAGCTGATTCTCAGATGCTTGACAAGATCTCCTAATGACTTAAGAAACTACTGTGATTTCCAAAAGAAGGATTTCCACAAATGTCAAATTTCTACTTCTTCCTCTTCTACAATCTAATTCTTATAGTTTTGAAACTGGATCATTTCTAAATGTGACTTTTTCTGAAATCAGACTTTTAGAGAAATTATTACCCTGTACCTACATTCCAATCTAATGTACTATCTATTCTGCTGACTCTTTTCTAGATAGAAGGTAACAACCACTGAACTTGGATCAAAAAGAATATTTTTCACCCACAAATTCATCAGACTTAAAAGTCAAGTCTTGTACAAAATAGTACCTTTGAACATCATGTTCTTTACTTATTTGGGATTAGTGTAAAAAGTAGAACTGGCTCCTGGTTATATGAGGTAGTGATTTTGATCACTGTTGCTAAAATTGCAATGATATTTTCCTAAAGTTCTAACTCCAAGAACACTAACTTGAGACTGCTGGGCTCTGACTGAGAAAGTGCTATATAGGACATCAATAGAAGTGAGCATATTGGGCCAGTTAATGCAGAGAGTAACATGGTGTTCTTGACACCCTAAGGATCTGCGTTTAGAACCAGCTGAGCTCATTGCTTCAGGGAGGTTAAGGTCAGTCCCTGTCTGTTTTCTACACATTGAAAACCATGCCACCATTCAGCATAATTGACAACTTACTTCTCCAAGGGGACTACTCACTAAAATAGAATTTTCTCTGAATTAAAAAAAAAAAATCCAAATATCCACACAATTCTGATAGTTTTGGGTGGTGACTATATTATAAGATTTCTGAATTTTATTTCAAGCTTGACATGGCTTTTTAAACTTCTATACAGCATTCAAAACAATTAAAAAACTTGGCATGTTTCTGGTATTGTGTCTGCTGATTTGCGAACACTCAGACACTTGAACACTGTCTTTTAGAACCCTAAAACATGATGGTAATATAAATTACTTTTCGGTTTGTGGGATCATTTATTAGAACTTGTTAAGAAATATGTGGATGATATTTGTATGGCACTAGGAGAAAACTGAGATACTGAAAATAATATAATATATATATCCAAAGCAATAGATCACAATATAAAATACATATTCAGATTGGAAAAATATAGATGCTTAATTCTGGAATATAATGTTAAACCAGGCCAGCTTTCTGTAGCAGTGATTGTAAAAATTATATTTTTACTAAATATAATCTCTATATTAGTCTTTTGAGCAAAGTTACTGTATACCTGTGGACATTAGAGTCAATGTTTAAATAATTTTTGGGGGGTAGATTGTCTTTAATGACAATATTTTATTGATAATATTTCATATTTGCCTCATATCCTTATGAAAATTTTTATCATTATTTTCACTAACCCTTTCTTTAAAGCCTTCCCCTACTGTCTACGTACCATTTTATTTCACATTCATTTCAACTTGCGCTTATGCCCAAACAGTAAAATACATAGTATGCTCTCAAAAAATAACAGCCATAAACAAGGCTTCTAGTGATTTTAGAAATATGATATCCTATCTGTCTCCTAGTAGCTTTGGAAAACATTTCTCAAGCTTGTCATTACAGATCTTCTTTGATTTAGGATGGGGTTTTGTCTCAATAAACTCATCATAAGTTGAAAATATTGTAAGTCAAAAATGTATTTAAAACACCTAACCTACTGAAAGTAATGTGTTAGATTACTTTGTGCAAGTGTAGGCTAATGAAAATGTTCTGAGCGTGTTTATGGTAACCTATTACTTTGCCAACAAAGGTCTGTCTAGTCAGGGCTATGGTTTTTCCAGTGGTCATGTATGGATGTGAGAGCTGGATGGTGGACAAAGCTGAGTGCCAAAGAATTGATGCTTTTGAACTGTGGTGTTGGAGAAGACTCTTGAGAGTCTCTTGGACTGCAAAGAGATCCAACCAGTCCATCCTAGAAATTCAACCAGTCCTGGGTGTTCATTGGAAGGACTTGATGTTGAAGCTGAAACTCCAGTACTTTGGCCACCTCCTGTGAAGAGTTGACTCACTGGAAAAGACCCTGATGCTGGGAAGGATTGGGGGCAGGAGGAGAAGGGGAAGACAGAGGATGAGATGGCTGGATGGCACCACTGACTCGATGGACATGGGTTTGGGTGGACTCTGGAAGTTGTTGATGGACAGGGAAGGCTGGCATGCTGCCATTCATGGGGTCGCAAAGAGTCAGACGTGACTGAGCAACTGAACTGAGCTGAACTGATGCTATGCTAAAATCCTCAGAACACTTACAATAGTCTACACTTGTGCAAAGTCATCTAACACAAAGCCTATTTTGTAATAATAAAGTGTTGGACATCTCATGTAATTTGTTGAATACTGTACAAAATAGTAAAACAGAATAACTCTATGAGTACAGAATGGTTTTAAGTGTATCCAGTCATTTAAAATGATTGTTTACCCTCCTGATCTCATGGCTGACTTGGAGCTGTGGCTTGCTGCCCTGTCCAGTCATGAGATACTAGCACCACATATTGCTAACCTAGTAAAGATCAAATTCAAAATCTGAAGTACAGTTTCTACTGAATGCATATCACTTTTGCACCTTCATAAAGTTAAAAAATTGTAAGTTGAACCACCATAAATTGGGGACCATCTGTACTGACATTCTAAGCTGACTAATTCTTTGCTCTAGGGGGCTATTCGGTACATTGTAGGAATTCCTTGGTCTCAACTCCCTAGATTTCAGTAGCATTCTTCCTCCCTTTCACCCTGTTGCGATAGTCAGAAATGTTTGCAGATATAGATAGATATTCCCTGGTCATAAAATTGTGAACTGCTGAAAACCACTGGGTTAGCAAATGATTTTTTGTGTTATGAATGATGTTTCCTTGACCTTTATCAAGTGCATATTATTGTCCGTGCATTGTGGAATCATCCTAGAATGTCGTCTCCTTCTTGATGCCATAGTTGAATTACTTCAGAGGAAGTAAAGCCTTATTTCTTTTTCTGTTCTGATTAGAATACCTTCATATCTGTCAGATTTCAAAATCCTTAACACAATACACTTATATTTACAAATTCATTTCTATCAGTGTCTTCCTCCCTCATTTCTTATGCAATTAAAAAAATAGATAAGTACATCACATTTTATATGATACATTCCCACATTCTGCCTTAATTTCTGGTATTTATTAGGCACGGCAAAGGTTAATAGAGTTCTGCCAAGAGAATGCACAGGTCATAGCAAACACCCTCTTCCAACAACACAAGAGAAGACTCTACATATGGACATCACCAGATGATAAACACCGAAATTAGATTGATTATATTCTTTGCAGCCAAAGTTGGAGAAGCTGTATACAGTCAGCAAAAACAAGACTGGGAGCTAACTGTGGCTCAGATCATGAACTCCTTATTGCCAAATTCAGACTGAAATTCAAGACAGTGGAGAAAACCACTCGGCCATTCAGGTATGACCTAAATCAAATCCCTTATTACTATACAGTAGAAGTAAGAAATAGATTTAAAGGACAGAATGCCTGATGAATTATGGACGGAGGTTCAAGACAGGAATCAAGACCATCTCCAAGAAAAGGAAATGCAAAAAGGCAAAATGGTTGTCTGAGGAGGCCTTAAAAATAGCTGTGAAAAGACAGGAAGTGAAAAGCAAAGAAGAAAAGGAAAGATATACCCATTTGAATGCAGAGTTCCAAAGAATAGCAAGGAGAGATAAGAAAGCCTTCCTCAGCAATCAATACAAAGAAATAGAGGAAAAAAATAGAATGGGAAAGACTAGAGATCTCTTCAAGAAAATTAGAGATACCAAGGTAATATTTCATACAAAGATGGGCTCGATAAAGGACAGAAATTGTATGGACCTAACAGAAGCAGAAGATATTAAGAAGAGGTGGCAAGAATACACTGAAGAATTGTACAAAAAAGGTTTTGACAACCAGATAATCACGATGGTGTGATCACTCACCTAGAGCCAGACATCCTGGAATGTGAAGTCAAGTAGGCCTTAGGAAGCATCACTATGAACAAAGCTAGTAGAGGTGATGGAATTCCAGTTGAGCTATTTCAAATCCTAAAAGATGATGCTGTGAAAGTGCTGCACTCAATATGTCAGCAAATTTGGAAAACTCAGCAGTGGCCATAGGAATAGAAAAGGTCAGTTTTCATTCCAATCTCAAAGAAAGGCAATGCCAAAGAATGCTCAAACTAGCACACAATTGTACTCAGCTCACACGCTACTAAAGTAATGCTTAAAATTCTCCAAGCTAGACTGCCGGGGTCCAGCCTCGGCGGGTCCAGGGGTCTTGAGGGATGAGTGGCGTCAGCGGAAGAACCGAGCTGAGTCGATGTGTGGTGATGGGGCAGTCTCTCGTTTATTGTTGTTGGTTTACAGTTTTATAGCCAAAAGACATCCCCATTACATCATTACATCACCTATCATTCTATACAATTTTTTGTTTTCTATCTTCCATAGCAACCTTATCATTGAGCTCATTCCCCAATCTATCATGAAACATTCCCCTTACAGAAGTCAGATTTTTATGTAATTAGATTTAACAATAGTATGTTTACCATTATACTGAATGTCTCCAGTATACTTCATTCAGTCATGATAAGTACATCAACCTAAGTAGAAAGGTTACATTTCTCTTATCAGGTACAACTATGTAGAAGCTAGAGGGAAGGGCTAAAGCTTGAGACTGTTTATTCTAGTAACCTACTCTGGTTCTTACGAGGAAAGAGAAAAGAGGACAAAGAGACAGTTTAGAAAGAGGAAAGAGGACTAAGACAGTTTAGAAAGAGGAAAGAGGACTAAGAGACAGTCAAACAGCATTGCTTTAGCAATAAAACCCTATTAACCTTATAATTACTATAATGAATTCCTATGTCTACATTATCCTAAAGCAATCAATATCTCCAACTATGCTGGCCACAATTATGAGCATTCCTAAGTCCCAGAAATCCAGCCTGATTTCTTCAAGGAAGAGAGCCTCTTCTGTGGAGTGGTCAGGGGAGTGGGAGGTGGAAAGGTGACCCAAGTACGAGCCTTTCTGATGGTGGCCTTGCCATGACCCCCAGAGAACTCTTGGTAAACTCCCCAGTAATTAGTAGGAGGAGCAGTAATCTATTTAAATGTCCCTTTCATCCTTCCTTAGCCCCCGGGGAAGGTGATCCACCTTCTGGGATCCTCTGGTCGATAAGGTCTGGGGGGATTATCTCAGGATGAATTCTTTCCAACTGGGACTGACCTACTGAGATGAGCCAATGTTCCAAGCATGGACAGAACTCCCAAGAAAGATACCAAGGGGGGCCTAGCCTGGGATGCCCCGATAAAGAAAGTCAGCTTTGCAATTTCTTTCTTAGTCTCATGACCTTGTCAACCGAGCAAGGGGGCATCCTGATGGCTCCCAGCATCACGGGGGGGGGGGGGGGGGCTAGTCCAGGATGCCCCATAAAGAAAGTCAGCCTTGCAATTTCTTTCTTAGTTTCGTGACCTTGTCATCTGAGCAAGGGGGCATCCTGACGGCTCCCGGCACCAGACCACAGCAATACGTGAACTGTGAACTTCCAGATGTTCAAGCTGGTTTTAGAAAAAGAAGAGGAACCAGAGATCAAATTGCCAACATCCGATGGGTCATCAAAAAAGCAAGTGAGTATCATAAAATTATCTATTTCTGCTTTATTGACTATGCCAAAGCCTTTGACTGTGTGGATCACAATAAACTGTGGAAAATTCTGAAAGAGGTGGAAAATTCTGAAAGAGATGGGAATACCAGACCACTTGACCTGTCTCTTGAGAAACCTGTATGCAGGTCAGGAAGCAACAGTTAGAACTGGACATGGAACAACAAATTGGTTTCAAATACGAAAAGGAATAAGTCAAGGCTGTATATTGTCACCTTGCTTATTTAACTTATATGCAGAGTACATCATGAGAAATGCTGGGCTGGAGGAAGCACAAGCTGGAATCAAGATTGCTGGGAGAAATATCAATAACCTCACATATGCAGCTGACACAATACTTATGCCAGAAAGTGAAGAACTAAAGAGCCTCTTGATGAAAGTAAAAGAGGATAGCGAAAAATTTGGCTAAAAGCTCAACATTCACAAAACTAAGATCATGGCATCTGTTCCCATCAGTTCATGGCAGGTACTGGGGAAACAGTAGCTAACTATTTTTCTGGGCTCCAAAATGACTGCAGATGGTGATTGCAGCCATGCAATTAAAAGACGCTTACTCCTTGGAAGGAAAGTTATGACCAACCTAGACAGCATATTAAAAGGCAGAGACATTACTTTGCCAACAAAGGTCCATCTAGTAAAGGCTTTGGTTTTTCTAGTGGTGATGTATGGATGTGAGAGTTGGACTATAAAGAAAGCTGAGCGCCGAAGAATTGATGCTTTTGAACTATGGTGTTGGAGAATACTCTTGAGAGTCCCTTGGACTGCAAGGAGATCCAACCAGTCCATCCTAAAGGCGATCAGTTCTGGGTGTTCATTGGAAGGACTGATGTTGAAACTGAAACTCTAATACTTTGGCCACCTGATGCGAAGAGCTGACTCACTGGAAAAGACCCTGATGCTGGGAAAGATTGAGTGCAGGTGGAGAAGGGGATGACAGAAGATGAGATGGCTGTATGGCATCACCAGCTTGATGGCTGTGGGTTTGGGTGGACTCTGGAAGTTGGTGATGGAGAGGGAGGCCTGATGTGATGTGACTCATGGGGTCGCAAAGAGTCAGACACGACTGTATGACTGAACTGAACTGAAATGTTTATGGAAAAATGACAAAATTGATTAATAAATCAGCATGAAAAGTTTATAATCAGACAACTCATGAGTGTATTTTGACCTTTTTATAAAATAGTGGACAGAAATGAAATATTTCTTAATGCTTTTTTCCCAAAAAGCATACCCCCTTCTAACTAAGGGGGTATTTGAGGTAATGAAGTAAATTTACTAGGTAGAGTTGCATATAGAGGTATAAAAAGTCCTTAAAGATTTTGTAAGTGAAAATGAATCCTATACATCAAAAAATTTAAAGTACTATTTGAAGTGATTATCACCCACACAAAGACATTGGTAGGCCACGTGAGTCTATAGTTGGTTTCTTTATTTTCCAAGGATGAGGTGCTAATTAGTATTGGTTAGTGATAATGACATGCAGATATTTGAACAGAAATATTTTCTTGCTATTTTCACATAGACATTGATCAATTGCTTTGGAGAAAATTTTTCTCTTCCATATGAAAACCACAATCATTTTATAGCTAATATGATCTGATATATCGTGGAAATCTAAATATGTGCTCCCCCAAAGTGCACATCCTAATGCCTGAAATCTATGAATATTTTACCTTATGTGGCAAAAGGGACTTTGTAGATGTGATTCAAGATCTTGAGATGGGACAGTTATCCTGGATTATCCAGGTAGGGCCAATGTAATCCTAGAATGCTTCCTAAGAGGTAGGCAGGAGATCAGAGGGACAGAAGGTAACATAACACAGAAGCAGAGAGAGGTTTGAAGATTTTATGCTTCTAGCATTGAAGATGGAGGAAGGGGCCATGAGCCAAGGATGCTGGTGACCTCTAGAAAAGGCAAGGAACATAGACAAGCTTCTGACACCTTGATTTTAATCCAATGAAACTGATTTAATACTTCTGACCTCAGAGATCTTATAAGATAGTAAATCTGCACTGCTTTAAATCACTTGGTTTGAGGTAATTTGAGAAATACTGACAATAGAGAACTAATTAATACAAGCATGATGAGAATTTTAACATAGTTTTGTTGAGAATTTTATCCTGAATCTGTTACTTATATGTCTGTATATCATTCTTCCATTTTCTAGCAGTTATGTTTATTCAGTGTTACAAACAGTTTTATGAATATGCTAAAAGTATTCATTCATCCATTCCACAGGTGAAGTTTATCTGGGTTCTTTTAAGGGTACAGTTTTTTCCAGCAACAGTTCTGTGAATATTCTTATATGTTGATCTAGATACACATGAGCAAGGGTGTCCATCTGTGCCAGAACTATATTGTCACAATCTTCCTGAAGTTTGAAAGATATTTATGTGTATATATGGAGAGAGAGAGACAGAGTATGAGGAATTGACTCTTAAAATTACAGAAGCTGACAAACCCTATATTCTGCTATCTACAAATTGGAGACTTCAGGAAAGCCAGTAGTGTAATTTATTCCAGGAACCTAAGACCAGAGAACCAAGTAAGTCAATGTCTATATTGAAATAAATCAAGTCCAAGAACAGGAGAATATGAGATGAAATGTCCTAACTCAAATAGTAAAGCAAGCAAAAGAGAGATGAATTTCTCCACCTTTTTTTCTATTCAGACTCCAAAGGGGTTGATGATGTTTACTCACATTGGTGAGGGCAGTCTATTTTGATGAGTCTACTAAGTGGAATGCTAATCTCATCTGAAAACATTCTTACAGATATACCCAGAAATAAGGCTTAACTTGGACACTCCATGGCCAGTCAAACTGACACATAAAATTAACTATCACATGGTGATTTAATGCATCTATACTGAAATGGACTGAAGTCTACCTTTATGATATTAATTATCCTCCTTGCTGCTGCTGCTGCTGCTAAGTCACTTCAGTCACGTCCAACTCTGTGCAACCCCATAGATGGCAGCCCACCAGGCTCTGCCATCCCTGGAATTCTCCAGGCAAGAACATTGGAGTGGGTTGCCATTTCCTTCTCCAATGAATGAAAGTGAAAAGTGAAAGTGAAGTCGCTCAGCGGTATCCGACTCTTCGCGACCCCATGGACTGCAGCCTACCAGGCTCCTCCGTCCACGGTATTTTTCCAGACAAGAGTACTGGAGTGGGCTGTCATTGCCTCTCCACTATCCTCCTTACTGGACCTAATAAGCGTTCATAATTTTCCATAAAGAACTTACATATCTTTTGTTAGATTTATTCTTAGGTATTTTTTATTTCTGATATAAACAGTATATAAATATTTCTAACTTTGCTCCTAGCATATAGAATATAATTGAGTTTGAAACCAGCAAACTAGATAAACTTTCTTATAAACTTTAATAATTTATTAGAAGCTTATTTAGGAGTTGCTATATATATAAGAATTCAATTTGTTGGTATTCCTCTTATTTCTCATTTATGCCTTAATAAGCTGACTAAGAACGAACATGGTGAAAACAAAAAACCTTATCTTGTTCCCGAGGGAAAGCTTTGAAGTATACATATGATGAAATAGTTCTGGTTTTATTGTGGAATAATTTGAATGTAGAACAAACACAATTTTATGACAGATCTGATATAGCAGTGGATTAAAACATATAACAAGACATGATTCTTTAGCTTGGTGGAATGTAGTTACTAGCCCAGGAAGACTGGAGGAAGGTATAAAGTCAAGAACTCCGTTTAAGTCATGCTTGCTTTGAAACGTATATTAGATAGGTAAGTGGACATGCAGAGTAATCAGTTGAATATATAAGCCTTTCTTAGAAAGGAAAGGAACACAAAAGAGAGAGAAAGAGGTGAATCATCAACTTTCAAAGACTATTAAAGCCATAAGATAGCTAAAAATACCAAGACTTAAATAGTAGACCAAGAAAATTTGAAAGAAGCTTGACGTGAAACTTTCCACCATTAAGTCTGAGGTGAGGAAAAGAAGCAAAAAATTCTGTAGAGTGGCTACAGAGATAGCAGGAAAACCAAAGAATGAACAAAGTATACTTGAAACCAAGAGTAGAAAATATTACAGTAAGAAGGAAATTGGCTTAATCTCCAATCCTTACTATTCAAATAATGTTTCAGTAAACGTCCTTACATTTATACCATAGCTCATTCATAATAGCTTTTTTTGGTAAACAAAAATCCTTAAATATAAATTTGAGGAAAGAGCTACAAAACATTGAGTTATGCAATTGCTGTCAAAAAAAGACATTGTGCAAATAAGTATTTCTGTCCTCGGTACAAGAGAATACACATAGGGAAATTACACACCTTGCCTTGGATGTGTTTCAGTAAAAGAGAAACTTTGGGAGGTAAACAAAACAGAGATTGAAGTGGTTTGCCAATTTACAATCCCTGCTTAGGTCAGATATCTGCGCTTTCAAATGAGCCAGAGAAATGCACCATTAAACAGTCAACTCCAAAATTCAACTTATGACCAGGCACACAGCTGGCTTTCCAGTGAAAGAGACTTTTTACAATAAGCAAGAGAATTATTTTGGAAGCAAGCCGGGATAGGGTTATTATGATTATCTAAGAGATCAGACATGGTCAAAAGAGCCTCAGCTAAATCACATCCACTTCCAAAACTGTAAGTTTCTAATCTTCAAACATCTAATTATCACTTTTACTATCTTTATTTTATCCACATACATCCTATATTTCTAGTAGTGTAATATGCTTAAAATCAATTCACTTTCTATTTTGCTTATATCTGTGTTGGAAGGAAAGTGTATATTGCTATTGTAAATGGAGAAAAAGTATCACTTGCCATTAAATGTAACTGCAAGAATAAATATAATCAATACAAACAATGTTGTTAAGTTTCAGGTTGATGGTATTGTTGGCCAAAGATTTTGAACCTATAAAAAGGAAATTACCAAAGATTAGAGAAGAGCTAAAGGTTTATTTATTTCTACATGGTATACTTTAAAAATTGTAAAAGTATGGTTTGAAAAGTTAAAGTCTGAAATGTAACTTGCCATAAATTGCACAATTTATTCAAGGCAGTATCCTAGTCCATTAACAAAAGAAAGCTAAGTCTTAATTCTTATTTTTCCATTAGAATTGTAATTACTGCTAGATATGAATGTTAGTCCAGAGAACCTGAAGAAAACTTATTAGTGTTTATCTCATGAAACTTTAATAACAAAAGTTTTGGTCTATAATCAGCCCTAGGAGTCAGATATTTTTAACTCTTTTCCTATTTTTCTAGGAAGCATTGTACTTAAACCGCATTACACTTAAACCACGTTATTGCCAAAGCCCTCCAGAGAAGTTTTAAAACTCATTTTATATAAATAATTTCAGAATAATTTTATAGCTGAAAAAGGAATCCAGAAATCATCCAGTGCTTCACTTTTCAGGTGAAGACACCAAATCAGTGGATATGCTGGTGGATGTGTGAGAGTAGAAGAGGGACACACAGTGTACTCAGACTGCGAGTCTATTCAGAGCCAGCATTTCATGGACATAGAAGTCTTCCCTATAACATTCATTTTGTCTATTTTTTCATTTATCTCAAAATCTTAAAAATATCTATTTTGATATAATTTCTTTAAAGGGAATAGGCAGAAGATTATGTCAATCACTAAGTCATGTTCGACTCTTTTGTGACCCTATGAGCAGTAACCTGCTCGACTCCTCTGTCCATAGGGTTTCCCAGGCAAGAATACTGGAGTGGCTTGTTATTTCCTCCTCTAGGGTATCTTCCTGACCCAGGGACTGAACCTGCATCTCCTGTATTGGCAGGTAGATTCTTTACCACTGAGCCACCTGGGAAACCCACAGATGATTATATCCTTTTTATTAATTATGGAGATATTTGCCCTAGTAAGGAAATTTAAAAGATAAGGAGCTATAGTCATGTCAGAACACAGAGAACAGATGTAGTGACATAGAGCCTAGGAAGAGCTTCAGTTCAGTTCAGTTGCTCAGTCGTGTCTGACTCTTTGCGACCCCATGAATTGCAGCACGCCAGGTTTCCTTGTCCATCACCAACTCCTGGAGTCCACCCAAACCCATGTCCATTGAGTCGGTGATGCCATCCAGCCATCTTATCTTCTGTCGTCCCCTTCTCCTCCTGCCCCCAATCCTTTCCAGAAAGAGCTTCATGAAGATGCAAATACTTTCCATTATGATTTTACACACCTAGATGTTCCTTGTCACACTCAAATACACTGGCTAATTGCTTCATAAACAGATTTTGTGTGTGTGTTTGTGTGTATTAACAGCACAGACAGGCTATGAAGGAAAAGACAATATTCTTAATAGCATGAACTATTAATTTTTATATAACAAATATGAATAGAGTGCTCATTATGTTCTAAATATTCTTTTAAGTGTTGGGCAGACTGCATAGTGTGTTAATTGCTCAGTCACGTCCAACTCTTTGCAACCCCATGAACCTCCTGTGTCCATGGAATTCTCCAGGAAAGAATACGGGACTGGGTAGCCATTCCCTCCTCCAGGTGATCTTCCCTACCCAGGGATCAAAACTGGGTCTCTCACATCGCAGACAGATTCTTTACCATCTGACCACCACTGATCACATCAGAAAGGTCAATAGTAAGTCAAGGTTGTCTATTAATTTCACTTTTGGTGAGTTAAGAAGGAATTGTGTAAACCATTATAATCATTTATAAAGTCAATAAATTAACTAGTACAGGCTTGATTTGCCAATGATGCTTAGAGCACAAAGACTGAACAGGCATAGCAGAGTATAAAAGAACTTTGGTCAAAGTCTCATAACACTCATATATTACATACTACATTTTTTGTTTGTATTTTTACCTTAACATTATGCCCAATTGAGATAAAGCTTTTGCTAGGATGGAGTTGCATTAGCCATTATGACTTCTGCTTCTAGCTAGTCCCATAAACCTTTCAAATTTCACACCTAGTAAAATGCAGCTAAAACCAAGTCAACAAAACAATCATCATGAGAATTGTTTTGTAACTTTAAGTATAACAATGTCTGTTTTGAAGCATGACCTATTTTTACAAGGGTAAGAATACATAGTCTTCACATTCAATACTGCAAACAAATCTCCACATTCCCTGCTGGAGAGAAGCAGCATTTTAACATTGATGAAGCTTTGTGCTGAGGTGCAATCTCCATCTGATAACTGCTCTGTCTGATACTACTTGTCTATTATTTATAATTGCACTATTTAATCAAAGTAGTTTTGCTTCAGAACACAAATGTAATAAAAAGAAAACAACACCAAATTTTTTCTTATATCTTTATTGCACTTCAGTTTTCAATTAAGTTTATTTGTAGATAGTTCTTAGTTTTTAATTCATTCCTGAGGAAAACAACATAGGACCTCTCATTGAAGTTATAAGTAGTATAGAAAACAGACATAATATAAAATACAAACCAACTTACTAAAAACATTATGAATTGACACCTTCTATGCAGTTTGGCGTCATATATGAATACACAGTTATTGTGTGCGTGGGTGTGTATATGTGTGTTTTCATTGCAGATTGCTTAATGTCAGAAAGCTAAGAAACCCTAACTCCACAATCTTGCTGAAGTTTATTCTAATAAGCTTTTATTATTCTTATTTATTTATTTTTGGTGGCACTCAGGGAATGGTTGATTCAGGGAGGATATTGTGATTCTGTCTTCATGTGGTGAATATTAAAAATTCAGTTTCATAAACAAAATATATAGATATTCAGAGATAAGAAAAGTTATCCTACTTCATGATATTAATTATATTCATGTATATATAATGTATTAATATATCAATTGTATGAGAGCAATGAGTATATGCATGCTGTTGTTGCTTAGTTGCTAAGTTGTGTCCAACTATTTTACAACCTCATGGACTATAGCCAATCAGGCTGTCTGTCCTTGGGATTTCCCAGGCAAGAATACTGGAGTGGGTTGCCATTTTCTTCTCCAGTGGATCCTCCTGACACAAGGATTAAACCCACATCTCCTGCATTACAGGTGAATTCTTTACAAGTGAGCCAATGTATTCATTCTTTTTTAAGATCCTTTTACCATATAGGCCACTACAGCATATTGAGTAGAATTCCCTGTGCTATACATAGTTTCTTATAAATTATCTATTTTATATATAGTAGTATGAAAACATCAGTCCCAATATCCCTTTATCCCTCTCCCTTCCTTATCCCTTGGTAACCATAAGTTAGTTTCTTACATGTGTGAGTTTACTTTTGTTTTGTGATTAAGTTAATTTGTACCCTACATTTTAGATTCCACATATAAGAGCTATCATGTTATATTTGTATCTCTCTATCTGACTTCAGTCAGTTCAGTTCAGTTGCTCAGTCGTGTCCTACTCTTTGCGACCCCATGAGTCACAGCATGCCAGGGTTCCCTGTCCATCACCAACTTCCAGAGTCTATCCAAACCCATGTCCATTGAGTTGGTGATGTCATCCAGCCATCTCATCTTCTGTCATCCTCCTCTTCTCCTTCCCTCAATCTTTCCCAGCATCAGGGTCTTTTCAAATGAGTCAGCTCTTCACATCAGGTGGCTAAAGTATTGGAGTTTCAGCTTTAACATCAGTCCTTCCAATGAAGACCCAGAACGGATCTCCTTTAGGATGGACTGGTTGGATCTCCTTGCAGTCCAAGGGACTCTCAAGAGTATTCTCCAACACCATAGTTCAAAAGCATCAATTCTTCAGCACTCAGCTTTCTTTATAGTCCAACTCTCACATCCATACATCACCACTGGAAAAACCAAAGCCTTCACTAGATGGACCTTTGTTGGCAAAGTAATGTCTCTGCCTTTTAATATGCTGTCTAGGTTGGTCATAACTTTCCTTCCAAGGAGTAAGTGTCTTTTAATTGCATGGCTGCAATCACCATCTGCAGTCATTTTGGAGCCCAGAAAAATAAAGTCAGCCACTGTTTCCACTCTTTCCTCATCTATTTGCCATGAAGTGATGGGACTGGATGCCATGATCTTAGCTTTCTGAATGTTGAGCTATTTTTTTTTTAATTTTCTTTACTTTATTGTGTTGGTTTTGCCATACAATGACATGAAACCGCTATGGGTTTACATATACTCCCCCTCCAGAACCCCCCTCCCTGCTCCCTCCCGATTCCTTCCCCCTGGGACATCTTGGTGCACCAGCCCCGAGCATCAACCCTGGGCTGGTGATTGATTTCACATATGATAATTAACATGTCTCAATGCCATTCTCCCATATCATCCCACCCTTGCCCTCTTCCACAAAGTCCATGAGTCTGTTCTATACATCTGCGTTCCTTTTGCTGTCTCGCATGCAGGGTTCTCGTTACCATCTTTCTAAATTCCATATATATGCGTTAGTATACTGTATTGTTGTTTTTCCTTCTGGCTTACTTCACTCTGGATAATAGGCTCTAGTTCCGTCCACCTGAGTAGAACTGATTCAAATGAATTTTTTTTTAATGCTGAGTAATATTCCATTGTGTATATGTACCACAGCTTTCTTATCCATTCGTCAGTTGATGGGCATCTAGGTTGCTTCCATGTCCTGGCTATTGTAAACTATGCGGCGATGAACACTGGGGTACACGTGTCTCTTCCAATTCTGGTTTCCTCGGTGTGTATGTCCAGCAATGGGATTGCTGGGTCATATGGCAGTTCTATTTGCAGTTTTTTTAGGAATCTTCACACTGTTTTCCATAGTGGCTGTACTAGTTTGCATTCCCACCAACAGTGTAAGAGTTGAGCTTTAAGCCAACTTTTTCACTCTCCTCTTTCACTTTCATCAAGAGGCTCTTTAGCTATGGCGGATTCATCTCAATGTATGGCAAAACCAACACGATAATGTAAAGAAAAATTAAAAAATAATAAAAAAAAAAGGCTCTTTAGTTCTTCTTCACTTTCTACCACAAGAAATTGTGGTGTCATCTGCATATCTGAGGTTATTGATATTTCTCCCGGCAATCTTGATTCCGGCTTGTGCTTCCTCCAGCCTAGCGTTTCTCATGATGTACTCTGCATATAAGTTAAATAAGCATGGTGACAATATATAGCCTTGACGTACTCCTTTTCCTGTTTGTACCATGTCCAGTTCTAACTTCCTGACCTGCATACAGGTTTCTCAAGAGGCAGGTCAGGTGGTCTAGTATTCCCATCTCTTTCAGAATTTTCCACAGTTTGTTGTGATCCACACAGTCAAAGGCTTTGACATAGTCAATAAAGCAAAAATAGATTTTTCTGGAACTTTCTTGCTTTTTCAATGATCTGTCTTACTTAGTATGACAATATTTAGGTCCACCCATATTGCTACAAATGGCATTATTTTATTCTTTTTTGTGACTAATATTCCAATGTATATATGTACCACTTCTTCATCCATGCCTTTGTTGATAGACATTTAGGATGCTTCCATGTCTTGGCTATTGTAAACAGTACTGCAGTGAATATTGGAATACATATATCTTTTCAAATTATTATTTTCTCTGAGTATATGCCTAGGAGTAGGATTGCTGGGTCATATGGTAATTTTATTTTTAGTTTTTTGGTTTTTTTTTAAGGAATCTCCATGCTCTTCTCCATAGTGGTAGTACCAATTTACATTCCCACCAACAATGTAAGAAAGTTCCCTTTTCTCCAAACCCTCTCCATAATTTTTTTTAATAGATATTTTTATGATGGCCATTCTGACAGGTGTTTGGTGATACTTCATTGTAGTTTTGATTTGCATTTCTCTACTAATTAGTGATCTTGAGATTTTTTCATGTGCCTCTTGGTTATCTATATATCTTCTTTGGAGAAATTTTCATTTAGATTTTCTGCCTATTTCTTTTATTTTATTTATTTATTTTATCTTTTAATTGTTTCTGCTGTACATTGTCATGGTATCACCATGGGTTTACATATGCTTCCCCTCCGGAACCCCCCTCCCTCTTCCCTCCCCCCCCCCCAGGAAATCTCGCTGCACCAGCCCCGAGCATCAATCCTGGGCTGGCGATTGATTAGACATATGAACATTAACATGCTTCAATGCCCTTCTCCCATATCATCCCACCCTTACCCTCATCCACAAAGTCCACGAGTCTATTCTATACATCTGCATTCCTTTTGCTGTCTCGTATGTTGCCTATTTCTTTTAAATTCAGTTGTTTTTTTGTTTGTTTTTTGATACTGAGCTGCATGAATCATGTGTGTTTTGGTGACTAATCCCTGTTGGCCACTTCATTTCCAAATATTTTCTCCCACTCTGTGTGCTTTCTTTCTGTTTTATTGATGGCTTCCTTAACCTGTGCAAAAGCATTTAATTTTAATTAGATCCCATTTTTTTATTTTTGTTTTTATTTTCATTACTGAAAGGTATATAAAAATTATCTTGCAATTTATGTCAGAGAGTGATATGTCCATGTATTCCTCTAGGAATTTTATTTTATCCAGTATTACATTTGCATCTTTAATTCATTTTGAGTTTATTTTTGTGCATAGAATCACAGAATATTCTAATTTCATATTTTAAATGTAGCTGTCCAGTTTTCCCAGCACTGTTTATTGAAGAGGCTATCTTTTCTCCATTGTATATTCTTTCCTCCTTTGTAATAGATTAATTGACCATAGGTGAATGGGTTTATCTCTGGACTTTCTATCCTGTTACATTGATATCTATTTCTATTTTTGTGACAGTAACATACTGTTTTGATGACTGTAGGTTTGTTGTATAACCTGAAGTCATGGAGCCTGGTTACTCCAGCTATATTTTTCTTTCTCAAGATTGCTTTGACTATTTGAGATCTTTTGTGTCTCCAGTCAAATTTTAAGATTTTTTGGTTCTAATTCTGTGAAAAATGCCATTGGTTATTTGATAAAGATTGTATTGAATCTGTGGATTGCCTTGGGTAGTACAGTCATTTTGACAATATCGCTTCTTCCAATCCAAGAACATGGTGTATCTTTTCTTCTGTTTGTATTGTTTTAGATTTCTTTCATCTGAATCTTATATTTTTTAGAGTACAAGCCTTTTGTCTCCTTTGGTAGCCATATTCCTAGGTCTTTCAATGTGATGGTAAATGGGGTTATTTCCTTAATTTCTCTTTCTGATCTTTCATTGTTAGTATATAGAAATGTAACAGATTTCTGTTTATTAATTTTGTATCCTGAGGCTTTACTGAATTCATTGATAAGCCCTAGTAGTTTTCTGGTAACATCTATAGGATTTCCTATGGATAGTATCATATCATATGCAAAGAGTGACAGTTTTACTTCTTTTTCAATTCAGATTCCTTTCATTTTCTTCTTTGATTGCAATTACTAGGACTTCCAAAAGTATGTTGAATGAAACTTGTGAGAGTGACTATTCTTGTCTTATTCCTGATCCTGGAGGATATGCTTTCAGCTCTTCACTCTGGAGTATATTAGTTGTAGGTTTGTCATACATGAACCTTTATTATGTTGAGGTATGCTGCCTCTGTGCCTACTTTCTGGAAATATCATAAAATGATATTTTTTATTTCATTTTATCAAAATGTCAAAGCTGTCAACAGATTTTTCTGTATATACTGGGGTAATCATACAGTTTTTATCCTTCAATGTGTTGATGTGGTGTATCACACATAGTGATTTTCAGATACTGAAAACTCCTCGCATCCCTGCAATAAATCCCAATTGAATATGGTGTATGATCCTTTTAACGTATTGTTGGATTCTGATTGCTAGTATTTTGTTGGGGATTTTTGCATCAGTGTTCATTGGTGATATTTAAAGGGATATTTGCAAATGATGAGACCAACAAGTGGTTAAAATTTACATACAGCTAACACAGCTCAATTAAAAAATACCTAATCAAGTACTGGACAGAAAACTAAAGCAACAATTCTCCAAAGAAAACATACAGATGGCCAAGGGGCATGTGAAAAAATGCTCAATATTATAAATTAGTAGAGAAATGCAAATCAAAGCTACAATGAGGTATCACCTCACACTAGTCAGAATGACCATTTCAAAAAATCTATAAACAATAAATGCTGGTGAGGGTGTGGAAAAAAGAGACTCCTCCTACACTGTTGATAATGCAAACTGGTGCAGCCACTGTGGAGAATAGTATGAAGCTTTGTTAAAAATGAAAAATAGAGGGGGGAACTAAGATGGCGGAGGAATAGGACGGGGAAACCACTCTCTCCCCAATAAATACACCAAAAGAACTTTTAAAGACTGCGCAAACTCCATAAAACAGGATCTAAATGCTGGCAGAGGACATCGGGCATCTGAAGGGACGGCCCATTGCCGACGAGAGAAGGTAGGACAAAAGAAAAAAGAGAGAGAAAAAAGTAAAGGGAGAGACAGAGTTGGGGGCGGGGATCC
>ML660787.1:1216162-1228981 GCA_007570785.1 Antilocapra americana | reverse complement strand
TGTCTAATCAATCGCCAGCCCAGGATTGATGCTCGGGACTGGTGCAGCGAGATTTCCCAGGGGGGAGGGAGGAGGGAGGGGGGACCCGGAGGGGAAGCATATGTAAACCCATGGTGATATCATAACAATGTATGGCAAAAACAATAATAAAAAATAATAATAATAATAAAAAAAATGTTAGTTTGAAAATACCTGCTTATGAATAAAATGGCCAAACTGGAAAAAAAAAATGAAAAATAGAGCTACAATATGATCTAGAAATCCTACTATTTGGTATATATATGGAGAAAAACATGATTATGATTTGAAAGGATACTTGCACCCCGGTGTTCACTGCAGCACAGTTTACAACAGCCAGGATATGGAAACAACCTAAATGTCCATCAAAAGAGGAATGGATAAAGAAAAAGTAGTACATGTATACAATGGAATATTGCTTAGCCATTAAAAAGAATGAAATAATGTCATTTGCAGTCACAGGAATGGACCTGGAGATTATCATATAAGTGAAGTAAATCAAAGAAATCACTTAAATGTAGAATCTAAAAAAATGATATAAATGAACTTATTTACAAAATAGAAAAAGACTCAGAATGAAATTACAGTTGCCAGGGTGAAAGTGCTGGGGGTGGTATAGATTCAGAGTTTGGGATTGACAGCTATGTACTGCTATATCTAAAATAAAATTCCTCTCCATGAAAAAAAAAAAGAGTTAATAAAAAAATAAAATCTGTATTTTCTTCTGCAACTCTGGTAAACCTCCTTTCACCTAATTGCTCAATATATAATCACATTAATTACCCACCATTAATCATTGTTGTTTTAGTCATTAACTCATGTACAACTCTTTTGTAACTCCATGGCCCTCCAGACTACTATGTCCCTGGAATTTCCCAGGCAAGAATACTGGCGTGTGTTGCCATTCATTTCTCTAGGCAATCTTCCTAACCTGGGAATCTAACCTGAGTCTCCTTCATTGGTACGTGGATTCTTTACCATTGAGTCTCCAGGAAAGTCCATGATTTATTCTTGAAAGTGAAAGTGTTAGTCCCTCAGTTGTGTCTGATTGTTTGGGACCCCGTGGACTGTATCCCACCAGACTCCTCGTCCATAGAATTCTCCAGGCAAGAATATTGGAGTGGGTTGCCATTCCCTTCTCCAGGGGATTTTCTGGACCCAGGAGTCAAACCCAGATTTCCCGCATTGTGGGCAGATTCTTACTGTCTGAGCCACCAGGGAAGCACTCGCTACCCCATACTCACATTTAAATCAAGGTACATTTGTTTAGGTCTCCCACTCAAGAAAAAGGATATATGTTAAAGAAATTATAAGAAAAAAGACTAAAACATTTTTCTGGGTTATTAAAGAAAGTTTCATAAAAATGATTCCAAAGATGAATAAAATATTTGTGAGAGTGATCAGATTTGAGGAATAGAACTAAAGCATACTAACCCAAAATTCCTAATAGTGACTGATATTAGTGAAGAAAAAGAGAGGAGAAAAGGCCTGAAAGAAACACATTTGCAGAATAAATTTGCATTCACTCTATTCAGTTTTCTGGGGCCTAAAGCCTACATAATTATGTGACCATCTTTTAGAGAAAGAATATAAGCTTACAAGATAAAATTAGATATAAACAAAATATTCATTAGAATGAGAAAATACCACTTACAAAAAACATGAATGTTGGGAAATTTTAAAAATAACAGTATTTTTTAATAGTTTTTATTCATAAGATATAATTTATATAAATTAAAGTATGCAAATTAGAGAATTTGGTGAGCTTTGACAAATGTTTATACTTAAGTAATCATTAATCCAGTCAAGATATAGAATATTTCTATTAGCTCTGAGTTTCCTTATGCCCCTTTCTAGTTAATTCCCATTCCCAATGCAATCGCTGTTCTAATTTCTGTGATGATAGATTACTTTTTCCTGATTTTCAACTTCACAAAAGAGGTCATTCAGTATAAACTTTCTATGTAAATGTATAATCTATTTTTCTCAAGATTCATCCAATATTTTTGCATGTGTCAATACATTTTTAAAGCTGTGTTGTATTCCAATATTATAATATGCCTTCTTACCTATTTTGCCATTAATAAGAAATATCTACATTATTTTCATTTGAAGGTGTTATGAATTATGTACTATAAACATTTCCACACTTAAATACAATCCTTTGTGTAACACAAGTTATCATTTAACATGAGTGAAAACTAATGGCCTTTAATTTAACAAAACTGAAAATAATGGGTCATGAAGCCAGTTTATGTTTAATTATACAAAAATCTGTCAAACTGGTTTTCAAAGTAACCAAGTTATTTTACATTCTCAATAGAAATCCAGGAATTTCAGTTTTTCTAAACTCTTCTTAAAAATATGAAGTACTACTTGATTTTGTTTCTAATTTACATTCCATGATATTTATTGATGCAGACAATTTGTGGATAAAAAAGATTATGCTCAGCATTGGTAGTATCATGGAAATGTAGAACATTTTAATTTTGGTAAAAATCTAGTTGATAATTTTCTTTCGTTAGTGCCTTTTTTTGCACTGTTAAAGAAATCTTTCCCTACACTGAGATTGGTTATTCATTCTCCAGTTGATGGGATATTTAGGTCTTTCTACATTTGGGATATTATAAATAGAACTGCTATGAGCATTAGTACATGGTTGTAAAGACGTTCATACATTTGTATATTTATATACAAGTCCTTGAAAAGATATAATTATTCATTTATCCTGAGCAAATTCCTAGGAAGCAAACTATACTGTACCAACTACTTTTTTCTGTGAAATATTTTTTGATGTCCTTTTTAAAACTGGGTATTTATCATCAATTTCTATATATTCTTAATGTAATGCAGAAATCAATTCCTTTTTGAGATATATGTATTGAGAATATGTTCCCTAAGTCTATAGCTTGCTTTTTCATTTTCTTCTCAGTTTTTTTGATGAGCAAAGCATTAACTTGTGTGAAAACCAATTTATCTATTTTATCTTATCTATTTGGCAACTTTTTGTCATATAAAAGAAACTTTCCCTATAACAAGATTAAGAAAATATTTTTCAATGTTTTCTCAAGAAGGCATGGACATTTAGATTTTATGTTTATGACTATGATCCATAGCAGATATTTTATATGTTACAAAGTAGGTGACAAGATAATTTTTTCCCCTTATAAATATACAGTGGTTCAAGCAGAATTTGTTGAAAATTTTGCATTCCAAATGGAATATCTTAGAGCATTCAACAAAGTTCAATCTTCTATATAGGTGAAAGTGTAGTTAAACTGTTAGTCACTCAGGGGGTTAGACTGCAACCCCATGGACTGTAGCCTGTCAGGCTCCTCTGTCTACGGGATTTCACAGGCAAGAATACTGGAGGAGGCTGCCATGTCCTCCTCCAGGGGATCTTCCTGACCCAGGGATCGAACCCTCATCTCTTGTATTGGCAGGCAGATTCTCTGCCTTCTGAGCCACCAGGGAAGCCCATCTGTATAGGTGAGAGGGCACTTATGGACTCTTTATTCTTATGGATCTATTAACCTATTAGACACTATAACATTGACTTAGGTACAGTACAAAGTAGGTTTCTTTTCTAGCAAACAACTTTAAATTTGCACAACAAAATATGCAATATTAGGAAAGATTTTTTTAGGGGACTTAATGGAAAAAAATCTATTTTGAAAAAAACACTACCTTTATTAGAGAAAATAAGGCCAAGAAAATGATTATGTACAATATGTTTATGATCTATCTTTCTTAGATAATTAACATAAAACTTTTGACCATTTTCTTTAATGTATCAGATACAGAACTATAAATTATTTTATTTTTTATTTTCTTAAAATAAATGGAATCATTCTCTATTGAGAAATTTATCTATACCATTTTTATATCCACAGCAATATGAGTGGCCAATATTTCAATAACTGTACCAGCATTTGCTATTGTCACTATTTCCTTTTAGCCATTATAAGTATATAATGGTATATCACTGTGCCCTTAACTGTAATGTATACATCCTTTTTAGTGAAATGGTGTTCATATCTTTTGCTCATTCTCTGATTGGTTTGTTTAAATAATAAGTTTTTAGAACACTGTATTCTAACACTTGCGCTTTGTCAAACATGTGGTTTGCAAAAATTTTATCTTGCTCTGTAGCTTGCATTTTTGCCCCCTTTAAAGAGTCTTTTTTCAGAGCAAAATTTAGTTTTGATGAGGTGAAATTTATAATTTCTCCCTTTTACAAATAGTACTTTGGTGTCAAGTTTAAGAATTTTGTCTAGTCCTAGATTATGAACATTTTCTCTATTTTTCTATAAGTATTATACTTTTACACTTTTGTATTTTACATTTAAGTTCATGATCAATTTTGGTTAAAATATAAGGTTTATAATGAGGTTTATTAAAATTATTTTGACTATGAATTTCCTATTGCTGTATTTGTTAAAATGGCTATCCTTCCCCAACGAATTGCTTTTTCTCTATTGTTAAGATCTGTTGGGAATATTCAAGTGGGCTCTCTGCTAGGTCCCACTAAAACCTGTAAGAAAGGGGAAATATAGTATATTAGTGACTAGTCATGTCTCACACTAACAAATTAAGTCTCATTTCTAACTTGTGGAGGTAGACACTTAGCTCATCTTGTACCCTAGTGACACATTACCCTGATCAGTTCAGTTCAGTTGCTCAGTCGTGTCCAACTCTTTGTGACCCCATGGATTGCAGCATGCCAGGCCTCCCTATCCATCACCCACTCCCAGAGTTTACTCAAACTCATTTCCATTGAGTTGGTGATGCCATCCAATCATCACATCATCTGTTGTCCCCTTCTTCTCCTGCCTTCAATCTTTCCCAGCATCAGGTCTTGTCAAATGAGTCAGTTCTTTGAATTAGGTGGCCAAAGCATTGGAGTTTCAGCTTCAACATCAGTTCCTTCCAATGAACACCCAGAACTTATTTCCTTTAGGATGGACTGGTTGGATCTCCTTGCAGTCCAAGGAACTCTTAAAGTCTTCTCCAACACCACAGTCCAAAAGCATCAATTCTTCAGCACTCAGCTTTCTTTATAGTCCAACTCTCATCCATACATGACTACTGGAAAAACCATAACTTTGACTATATGGACTTTTGTCAGCAAAGAAATGTCTCTACTTTTTAATATGCTGTCTAGGTTGGTCATAACTTTTCTTCTAAGGAGTAAGCATCTTTTAATTTCATGGCTGCAGTCACCATCTGCACTGATTTTTTATCACTACCCTGGTAGGGGTATTTTTTTAGTCACTACCCTTATAGGGGGAGCAAAACACTACTTCTTCTGTTACAGAGGGTACAAAAGTTCAACTTCCCGCATGCTCTGTCAAAACCAACTAGGAAAAATCAGAGTGATACTCTTTCTTTCTTGGAGGGATGAAATATCTGATGCCCCCATTGAAGTCGTAAGTTGAGGCAGGTTTTCATTTATATTTAGGTAAGATAGCATAAGGACCTAACCGAAGCAGAAGAGGTTAAGAAGAGGTGGCAAGAATACACAGAAGAATTGTACAAAAAAGGTCTTAATGACCCAGATAACCACAGTGGTGTGGTCACTCACCTAGAGCAAGACATCCAGGAGTATGAAGTCAAGTTGGCCTTAGGAAGCATCACAATGAACAAAGCTAGTGGAGATGATGGGATTCCAGCTAAGCTATTTAAAATTTTAAAAGATGATGCTTTTAAAGTGCTGCACTCAATATGTCATCTAATTTGCAAAATTCAGCACTGGTCACAGGACTGAAAAAGATCAGCTTTAATTCCAAGCCCAAAGAAGGGCAATGCCAAAGAATATTCAAACTACTGCAAAATTGTGCTAATTTCAGATTCTAGAAAGGTTATGCTCAAAATCCTTCAAGCTAGGTTTTTATAGTACATGAACTGAGAACGTCCATATGTACAAGCTGGATTTAGAAAAGGCTGAAGAACCAGAGATCAAATTGCTAACATCTGTTGGATCACAGAAAAAGCAAGAGAATTCCAGAAAAAAACATCTACTTCTGCTTCATTGACTATACTAAAGCCTTTGACTTTGTATATCACAACACAGTATGGAAAATTCTTAAAGAGATGGGATTACCAGACCACCTTTGCTGTCTCCTGAGAAACCTGTATGTAGGTCAAGAAGCAAAAGTTAGAACCAGATATGGAACAACAGACTAGTTCAAAATCGGGAAAGGAGTACAACAAGGCTATATATTGTCACCCTGTTTATTTAACTTATGTGCAGGGTACATCATGCAAAATACAAAATGCTGGTCTGGATGAATCACAAGCTGCAATCAAGATTGCTGGGAGAAATAGCAACAACTTCAGATATACACCACTCTCATGGCAGAAGAAGAACTAAAGAGCCACTTGATGAAGGTGAAAGATGAGAGTGAAAAAGTTGGCTTAAAACTCAACATTCAAAAAACAAATAACATGGCATCTGGTCCCATCACTTCATGGTAAATAGATAGGGAAAAAGTGGAAGCTGTGGCAGGTTTTATTTTCTTGGGCTCCAAAATCATGATGGACAGTGACTGCAGTCATGAAATTAAAAAATGCTTGCTCCTTGGAAGGAAAGCTATGACAACCTAGACTGTGTATTAAAAAGCAGAGACATCAGTTTGCCCCTAAAGGTCCTTTTAATCAAAGCTATGGTTTTTCCACTGGTCCTGTATGGATGTGAGAGTTGGACCATAAAGAAGCTGAGTGTCAAATAATTGATTCTTTTGAATTGCGGTGCTGGAGAAGACTCTTGAGAGTCCCTTGGGCAGCAAGGAGATCAAACCAGTCAGTTCTAAAGGAAATCAACCATGAATATTCATTGGAAGGACTGATGCTGAAGTTGAAGCTCCCATACTTTGGCCATCTGACATGAAGAGCTGACTCATTAGAAACTGATGCTGGGAAAGATGGAAGGCAAAAGGAGAAGGGATAAGAGAGTCACTTCCTAGGCAGGTTTATAAGAAGTCCGGGATGCCCAAGGAGGAGGAGGAGGAGAAGGAGGAGGAGAAGGAGGAGAAAGAGGTCTGTGGCTCTCAAAGCAGAGATAGGGGTCTGAAATTCTCAAGGAGAAGGAAAGGACAAACACCATTTTTCTTTTCCTCTACATTCCTTAGTCTTAATCACATAAAAGATTTTTTTTCTTCAAGCCAGGAACTGATGATTACACAACAAACAATTCAGTTTAAACTCTGTACTAAGGATTATATAACAATAGCGTATCCTGATTGAGGACAGTTTCTCCTTCCTGAAAACCTTCTGGCTAATCCTGTTATCTTAAAATGTAAACTATGGGAGTGGGTCTAGTAAGATCTTTACAAGCTTGAGACATTCTTTTGATTTATAACTAATTAAAAAAGTATGCAACTTCTTTGCAGAGACTAGTGAGAGGGGCATTTGCCGTCCCCCTTCTGATGTCTATGCCAGAAGCTTTCTCCTCCCTTTTTACTTTAATAAAACTCCACTACACAAAAGCTCTTGGGTGATCAAGACTGGTCCCTGGTCCCGAATTAAATTTTCTCCAGATATCACAAATCTGACACCATTCACCATAAGCTATCAGGGGGCAGCACAGAATTAAATGTTTAGATAGCATCACCAACTCAATGTGCATGAATTTGAACAAACTCTGGGAGAGAGTGTAGGACAGGAAGCTTCGTGTGCTGCAGTCCATGGGGTAACAAAGAATTGGACAGAACTTAGAGACTGAGCAACAAAGACAGGGTAATTTTTGCCCAAATGATTTCTGTTCTGTTAGACTACCCTTTGCTTATTCCATTGATTAGAAAGAAAAGGCTTTTCTTAGAGCTTTTCCTCTCTGTGCCTGTTGGTGGTTATGCTGGAGTCTTCTGAGATAGAAGACAGGCAATAAAGGTAACCCAGAGAACTCACTGCCTTGAAGCTGGTCGACTCCTGAAATCCCTGGGAAGTCTGCCTTCTTTTTTACTGTTAAGAGTCTTAATTTGCTTATTTGTGCTGTTATGTCCAGGATTTTTAGGCATAAGAGGGAGGAGCTGGGAAGAATGGTGCTACTCCATTGTAGAACTAAAGTCCTCCAAATATTTGAATATTAGAAAACATTTATATTCTCAATATTAAAGTGAAAATGTTAGCGCTCAGTTGTGTCCAATTATTTGTTACCTCATGGACAGTAAGTGCTAGGCTCCTCTGTCCATGGAATTCTCCAAGTGATAATACTGGACTGAGTAGCAATTTCCTTATGCAGGGAATCTTCCCAACCCAGGGATCCAACCCAGGTCTCCTGGACTGCAGGCAGATTCTTTGCAATCTGAGCCACCAGGGAAGACTATATTGTCAATGTATAATATGGCAATATGTATTCAATATTTGGGCTTCCCTTCTAGCTCAGCTGGTAAAGAATCCACCTGCAATGCAGGAGACCTGGTTCAATTCCTGTGTTGGGAAGATCCCCTGGAGAAGGGATAGGCTACCCACTCCACTGTTCCTGGGCTTCCTGGGTGGCTCAGATGGTAAATAATCCACTTGAAATGCAGGAGACCTGGCTTTGATCACTGGCTTGGGAAAATCCCCTAGAGGAGGGCATAATAACCCACTACAGTATTCTTGCCTGGAGAATCCCCATGGACAGAGGAGACTGGCGGGCTACAGTTCATTGATTCACAAAGAGTCTGATGTGACTAAGCACAGTATATTCAATATTTGTCAAATGTAAAAAGTTTATGATTGTATTTATCTTTATAGAAAAATATATATTTGAAAGGGATACTTTGACTCAATCTTTTTTGTTAAATTATTAAGTTCAGAAAGCTTCATAATTTTATCATTTCTATATTGAATGTTTTTCACATGTGATAAGTTTTACCTTTTATTCAGTTCAGTTCAGTTCAGTTCAGTTGCTCAGTCATGTCCGACTCTTTGCGACCCCATAAACCACAGCACGCCAGGCCTCCCTGTCCATCACCAACTCCTGGAGTCCACCCAAACCCATGTCCATCGAGTCGGTGATGCCATCCAGCCATCTCATCCTTTGTCATCCCCTTCTCCTCCTGCCCCCAATCCTTCTCAGCATCAGGGTCTTTACCAATGAGTCAACTCTTTGCATGAGGTGGCCAAAGTACTGGAGTTTCAGCTTCAACATCAGTCCTTCCAATGAACACCCAAGACTGATCTCCTTTAGGATGGACTTGTTGTATCTCTTTGCAGCCAAAGATGGACAAGCTCTATACAGTCAGCAAAAACAAGACCCGGTGCTGACTGTGGCTCGGATCATGAACTCCTTATTACCTTTTATTATGGAACTCCAAATATTGAGTCTATGAGGGAATGATTGTACATGTAATTTTCTTTTATATATATATATAATATATATATGACATATATATGTATATATATATGAATATGTATATATATATATAAATGACTCCTCTAAAACATGCACATATTTCTGGCAATCTTAAATTTATATTACCTGAATGTTTCAGAGCATATGGTAAAACACGTATCTATAGGCCATAGTAGATTCCATCTGAACAAATATTTTAAATTATCCTCTGTTCTTTTGTTGTTGTTGAAATGCTTTGGGAAACAACTTTATGCATACAAATAGGAGAATTAGGTTCAATTTTTCCATGTTAGTGTTTTAAAAATGTAGATTTCATTTTAAACTTTACATTTATAGCATATTAATGTTTTGAAAATTTTCTAATCTTTTTAATGAATTTAACTGTGATATTTTTCATCCTGTAGGATTGAGGATATATGCATCTGTTATATAATTGTTTTTTTCACTAGCTGTGGTTCTATTTATAGTACATTGCAAAAAAATTGGCAATTCTTAAAATAATCTTTAACATTTGCAATCTCAATGATACATTTGCAGTGATGCTATTATATAAAACTATAAAAATATCTAGGTAAGTAAATTGTAAATGATTATAAAACCGCTATGGACCTCTTATGATTTAAGTAATCTCCTAGGTCACATTCTGGATCCTAGGCTTCTTATTCATCTCTTATTTTCTAATTGCAAATTACAGGTCTTTATTATTTTTTTAATATATTTATTTATTTACTTATTTTCTTTATATTATTGTGTTGATTTTGCCATACATTGACATGAATCTGCCATGGGTATACATGTGTTCCCCTTCCAGGACTCCCCTCCCACCTCCCCACTGATTCCATCCCTCTGGGTCATCCCGGTGCACCAGCCCTGAGCACCCTGTATCATTCATCAATCCTGGGCTGGCGATTCATTTCACATATGATAATCTACATGTTTCAATGGCGTTCTCCCATATCATCCCACACTTGACCTCTCCCATAGAGTCCAAAAGACTGTTCTATACATCTGCATCTCTTTTGCTGTCTCGCATACAGGGTGATTGTTACTATCTTTCTAACTGTATTTATCGTCTACAGAACTAGCTTGCTTCATCCTTGAGTCTACTGAAAATAAGCTTTTTTCCATATAAAAAATATTATCACTAACCACCAATGGAAAATAGGGAATAACAAAAAGCTCAACATGAGACAAGTTCCCAGAATCTGCAGAGCCACCTCTACTTCCTTTGCTGCTCTTACTGTTTCTTCCTTGTTTTCCTCTTTGAAAAGGTACAAGAATTGTTTCTTATTTTCTTCTTTCTATTAGTGTGGGAAAAATCAACCTCACTCTCCAGAGTCCCTCAATGCTTAAATTTTCCTTTCCTCTAACACAATCCCAAGTTACTGAAGAAATCTGCTATTATGGCTGTTTAGACCCTACTAGAATTACAAAAGTGTTTTCAGCAATTGCTGCATACTGTTTATTTATTAAGAAAATATGTCATCCTATACAATGAGTTTTGAAAAATCCTATTAATATGTGTAATATCTAGAAAACTGAGGTGGTGGCATTGGTGGTTAGAGAGTTATTGTAATACATCATCCACTCTGCCTAATAATAACAATTCTACCCCAAATTTCCCAAGTGGAATACCATACAAGGAATCTCATATTTTAAAAACTAAGAGAAAAACTAGAAGATGCTGATGCAAGAAATCAAAGATGATGCAGATGGAGGCATATATAATGTTCTTGGATTGGAAGAGTCAACACTGTCAAAATTATAGTATCCAAAATAATCTATAGATTCAATGCAATGTCTATCAAATTATCAATAGTACTTTTTTCACAGAATTAGAACAAAATATTTTACAATTTGCATGGAAACACAAACGACCCCAAAGAACCAGGAAAATCTGAGAAAGAAAAACAATTCTGCAGGAATTAGGCTCCTTGATTTCAGATTATATTACAAATCTACAGTAATCAAAACCATATAGTACTGGCACAAAACAGAAATAAAGAGCAATGGAGCAGGATAGAAAATCTAGAGATAAATCCACACATCTATGGTCAGCTAATGTGTGACAAAGGCAGCAAAAATGTTCATGGGAAAAGACAGTCTCTTCAGTAACTGGTGCTAGAGAAACTGGACAGCTACATGTAAAAGAATTAAATTGGAACCTTCTCTAACACCATACAAGAAGTAAACTCCAAATAAATTAAAGACCCAAATGTAAGACCAGATACTATAAAACCATTAAGAGAGATACATAGAAAACTCTCTGACATAAATTGCAACAAGATCTTCTTGATCTAACTTCAAGAGTTATGAAAATAAAAACATAAATAAACAAACACTACCTAATTAAACTTAGAAGCTTTTCTATATCAAGGTAAACCATTGATAAAACAAGAAGGAAACCCACAGAATGGGAGAAAATATTTGCAAATGAAGCAACCAATAAGGGATTAGCCTCCAAAATACACAAACATTATCCTCAATGGTGAAAAATTGAAAGCATTTCCCCTAAAGTCAGTAACAAGAAAAGGGTGCCCACTCTCACCACTACTATTGAACATAGTTTTGGAAGTCTTGGCCACAGCAATCAGAACAGAAAAAGAAATAAAGGAATCCAGATTAGAAAAGAAGTAAAACGTTCACTGTTTTCAGATGACATGATCCTCTACATAGAAAACCCTAAAGACTCCACCAGAAAATTACCAGAGCTAATCAGTGAATATAGGAAAGTTGCAGGATATAAAATCAACACACAGAAATCGCTTGCATTCCTATACACTAGCAATGAGAAAACAGAAAGAGAACTTAAGGAAACAATTCCATTCACCATAAACAAAAAGAATAAAACACTTGGGGATATATCTACCTAAAGAAACAAAAGACCTATATATAGAAAACTATAAAACATTGATGAAAGAAATCAAAGAGGACACAAATATATGGAGAAATATACCGTGTTCATGGATTGGAAGAATCAATATAGTGAAAATGAATAAACTATCCAGAGCAATCTATCGATTCAATGCAATTCCTATCAAACTACCAGAGGTCTTTTGCAGAGAGCTAGAACAAATAATTTCACAATTTGTATAGAAATACAAAAAACCTTGAATAGCCAAAGCAATCTTGAGAAAGAAGAATGGAACTGGAGGAATCAACCTGACTGACTTTAGGCTATACTACAAAGCCACAGTCATCAAGAGAGTATGGTACTGGCACAAAGACAGAAATATAGATCAATGGAACAAAACAGAAAGCTGAGAGATAAATCCACACACCTATAGACACCTTATCTTTGACAAAGGAGGCAAGAATATACAATGGAGAAAAATCAATCTCTTTAACAAGTGGTACTGGGAAAACTGGTCAACCACTTGTAAAAGAATGAAACTAGAACACTTTCTAACACCATACACAAAAATAAACTCAAAATGGAATAAAGATCTAAATGTAAGACCTGA
>ML660787.1:1149899-1191885 GCA_007570785.1 Antilocapra americana | reverse complement strand
GTGTGTGTGTGTGTGTGTGTGTGTGTGTGTGTGTGTGTGTGTGTGTGATATATACCCAGGAGTGGAACTGTAATTCTATTTTTAATTTTTGAGAAGGGCCATTCTGTTTTCCACAGTGACCACAACAATTTACATTCTCGCCAACAGTGTACCATGGTTCCCTCTCTTTATATCCTTGAAAATATTTCTTATTTGTGTTATTTTTTGACGACAGCCATTTTGACAGGTGTGAGGTAATATTTCATTGTGTCTTTGATATGCATTTTCCTGATGATTGGTGATATTGAGCATCTTTTCATATGACTGTTTGCTGTTTACATTTTCTCTTTGGAAAAATATCTATCCAGATCTTCTGCTCATTTTTTAATTGGGTTTGTTGTTTTCTTGATGTGTAGTTGTATGGGATGTTTATATATGTTAGATATAAATCCCATATCAGTCATATCATTTGGAAATATTTTCCCTCATTCAGTAGGTTGTCTTCTCATTTTGTTGATGGTTTCCTTTGCTGTGCAAAAAGTGTTTAGCTTGAATTAGGTTTTGTTTGTTTATTTTTGCTTTTACTCCCTTCATTTCAGGTGACAGATCGAAAAAATATATTTCTATGATTTATGTAAAATAACATACTTCCTATGTTTTCCTCTATGACTTTTACGTATTCTATCTTACATTTACCTCTTTAAACTACTTAAAGTGTTTTCTTTTTTTTTAATATGGTGTCAAAGAATGTTCTAATTTTTCCTGCTTGCTTACCCTGCTTTAATTTCTTTGATGGGAAGAATATATCTTAGCTATAATTTTATCTTCTTTATTGATGCAGATTAAATGTTTGTTGAGTACATAAGTTCTTTGAAATGAAAACTATGTATTATAGCCATTTTATTATTTTTATAATTTTATAGCTTTATTAATATATTAAACTTCATATTTTTAAAGCATTTGATGAGCTTTGTCATATGTATAAACTCTTAAAACACAACACAGTCAAGACAATCTACATTTTCATCCTAAAATTTTCCTCACACCTGTAATTCTTTCCTACTGTATCCTCTCATCATCCCCCAGGAAACTACTGGTCTGCATTCTGTTTCTAGATTAGTTTCCAGTTTCTAGAATTTTATCTAACTGGAATCATATATGTATATGTACTCTTTTTTATTTGGCTTCTTTCTCTCAGATTTTTAAGTTAGCTCCATGATGCTGCATACATCAATAACTAGATTCTCTTGTTTCTTTTTATTTTATTGTATTGACATAACCAAAATTTGTTTATCCATTCACCTATTGAAGGACAATTGAGTTGTTTCTAGTTTTTATATAGTATTTAACAAATGAATAAATGCATGTCAAACACAATAGGCAATTTGCATAAAGTCAAAGGGTTAGAAAATAATAGGGTAAGGACTCAAGCCTGTCTTGTAACTTTAAAAATTTGGGCATGCATTAAAATGTATTATCACAGGAAATTTCAAGCACAATTTTAACACTACCTTGACTTTCATTCATGTTTAGACTGTTATGCTTTTTTAAAAATAATTCATTGTGTTAAGCATTCCTTCTGTTATTAAAAACAACAGCATGTAAATTTTTAATAGCACATAAATTCAGTATGTATCATCGGAGACATCAGTAGAGTTAATCTTTATAACATAGGAATCTTTTTAGGGAAACATCAGTTACCTTTTGTGTAACATATTACACCCAAACTCATGTATCTCATATCATACATATTGATTCTCTAAAACATCATTTTATTTGTTCCTGAGTGCACTGACTGGCTGGACAAGGCTCAGCAAGGATGGCTTAATTCTGTATGTTGTGTCAACTGAGCTCATTCACTCATGTGGCTATAATTTGAGCTGAAGGATTCAAGATGGCCTCATTCATGTGTCTAAAACCCCTTAACTGGCCTGATTCCCATGCTATATAACCTCATGTTCTTTCATTCTCCAGGGCCTCATTTTTAGAGTCCCTTTCAATCTCCAACCTTTTATGATACGAATTCCAGCAGTTTCTAGTCATATAACAGAGGTTTCATGTATCTTAAGGCCCAAGCCCAGAACCAGAATAATTTTAGTCCAACTGCATGTATTGTTCAAAGCAAGTTGTAAATCCATGCATAGATTCAAAAGAAGGGGCACAGATTCAACCTCCTGATGGAAGAAATGTCATCTATTACTTTGATGGTCATCTTTGCACATAATCTATCATAGGGGGATTGAAAGAGTTCTACTAGCAAGGAAATGGATGCATGGATTATGTTATACTAACAAACATAGATGAATAAGAATATCTAAATCAGAACTGCTCCTTTAAAGGTATTCAATTAGAATACCTTACTTTAAATTTTAGTATCATATCAATTTTCAAAATTTTGATAATTAAAAAGTGTCATTTCCTTATTAGGACTCTTCACTGTGTGATTAAATCAAAGTAAGCAATTTAAGAATAAGACCCTCCAAAATAAACAATGTGAAGAAGAATATGCTTTAGAGTAAGACTCAAGAGAAACATGAGAGTATCTTTCTTTTTTAAAATTAATTAATTATTTTTGCTATATGGAGTAAAGGTCAGATTGGGACATTTTATTGAAAGCCTCTAGCAACAGTTATAGTCTTATCTGAGTTAATCTTGTCCAATGAGGAAGAAAGCAAGATGGTGACAATGAGGAAAAAATAACTGTACATTTCCTCTTACACTGTTGCTTGTTCAAGAATGTAGTTTCTGCTCTTATCTGTGGTTCAAAGATAAATCAAAGAGTTAGCACATACATGATGACAACCAAAAAAAAAAAAGAGTCAAAAGAGATGGAAGTAAAGGACATAACCAGACGCAGTCAGAAATGTTTAGGAAAACTAGAATATGCTATCAGAGAGCAGCAACTTTTCATATCAGATATGAAAAAATACAAATACTTCTGCCATTTTCTTCTTAACATGAAGGGGAACTTTTCACATATTTGGAACAGATAGCATAAAGTATTTCAGTTTCTATAGTTTCTCTGCTGAACTAACATTCACTGCTATTTTTTTTTTTTCCTGAGACCTGATGTTTAAAGGTGCTAGCAAGGAACAGCACTGATTCATGCTCATCCCTTATGGCAATCATTCTTTGCCGTCCTATATAATGGAAATATGTTGGCAAAGGCAATCTCTCAAGAAGAGCCCTATGACCTACGAATTGAGAAAATTTATTCAAGTAAATACCTGAAATGTGGAATTGAAGAAATATATTTTAAACTAAATTTAATTCAAGACATCTAGAATTTGAACTATTGAAAATTTATTATAATATTTTCTTATTGGAAATTTATTATGTATGATTTTTGTTTGTTTTTTAATTTCAAGAAGGATTCTATTATCCTAAAAGAAGTAAAGGCTTTCAATTCTAAAGGTAATGATTTTAAGTATCCTCTTCAAAGGTCTTCCTTGGTTGGCTCAGATGGTAAAGAATGTGCCTGAAATGTGAGAGAAGTGAGCTTGATCCCTGGGTCAGGAAGATCCCCTGTAGAAGCTAATGGATATCCATTCCAGTATTCTTACCTGGAGAAATCCATGGACAGAGGAGCCTCATGGGCTACAATCCATGGGGCCATAAAAAGTTGGACACAGCTGAGAGACTAATACTTACTATCCTCTTCAAAATATAGAAATAGCCCTAAACTGACACCCCTAATAGTTTAGGTCAAAATAATGCATACAAAAGAAATTCATAAACTTCACTTATTCTTACAGTGAGCTTTTGAAACAAAAATCAAATTTAAAACTCTTGGTAATATGCCCATCCATACAAAAGGCAGAAATATTGGCATATAGAAGATAAAAATTTTCAAGATGGCACAATGCCTAGAGAAAAACATTAGAAAATCTGGGCTCATCCCCAGCTTTATTGATGCCTTTCTGCATAACCTGGAAGTTTCTCATTTAACTCTTTCAAATCTTTGTTTTCCCTAACTCTGTAATGTGATACTTATATAAATTCATTTTATTCATACATATCTGAACATACATAGAAAATCTTGTAAGGGTGCAAAGAAACCTGGTGATACTTGCTTCTTCTGGGGAGGCTTCATTGTGCTGAGTAACAGGGATGTAAAGGAAACATTTCTCACTAGACATATATTTTACACTTTTTGCATTTTGTACCATGTGCATGTGTTATTGAGAAAGGGAGAGTAGGGAGAAAGGTGAGGGGATGAGAGAGAAGAGAAAGGAAAACAGAAAAGGGAGAGGGTGAAGAATAGGAGTGGGGAGGGTAAAGGAGGAAGGAAAAGAAAGGGAGCTTTAAACTAAAGGAGGAAGGGAGAGTGTGAGGAGAGGAGGGGGTAAAGGACAGAAGGAAGAAGAAAGGAAAGAAGGGAAGAATGAAGGAAAGAAGGAAGGAAATTTTGTACCCATTTACATTCATAGATAATCCCAAGGCCTTGGCTAACTGATATTCATTTCACTCATAAAATATTCATCTTATTTTTAAAAATAAGATGTTTATTGTATGCTTTCTCCTCAATAGCATTAGGTATGACTTTTTCATCTTACATTTTAAGTACTGCCTTGCTTGTTTTTATAATGTGCTTTTTTCCAGTCCTTATCATCCACCCTTAACCCACGAAACTGGGTAAGCAGGTGCTCAGTAGTAGTCTATGAAGTGATCATCATGAATGAAGAGGAACGATGTCAGCTTATAATCTATTAGTACAGAAGCATCTCTTCTCTATTAATGCAATGTGTAGGGACACCTTGGAATCTTGCACAAGCTTGAGTAGGGAATTAGACCTGCATCACTTCTTAGCTCTTAACTTCCTGGCATGTTATTCTACTTTCAAGTACAAACTGACTTGTATCCACACATTTAGAGGTAAATAGGAAGGATAGACAGACACACGGTATATTCAAAAGGAGAACTTAACAATATGGAAAACAGAAAGAGGTGAAGCAACATATGTTGCCTGTGTTGAAATAACAGTGGTACCTCTTGCAATGAGGAAAAGTGGGAAACATTTTGTAAAGGTGACTGATTCACCCTGTGGCCTCTCAATTCAACTAGGTTTGAGAGATGCAGGGTTTCTTGGAAGGAAAGATCATCAGGAAAGACATTTATTAGGGACAAGAATTTTAATGTGGACAAACCATTACATTTCAAAGACAAGCACCATTTTCAAAATGTTGTTGCACTGAGGTTCTCAAGTGTCTCTAAGATACAAGTTCAGCCATCCTCAAGCTTTTGAAGAGGAAGCAACAGAAGGTAAATCAAGAAACACATTAAAAGTGCCTGCCCTGAATTGCTGGGGAAAGGTGAACCTGCAAGTGGCTCTGTTACTAGTGCTCTGGGCGCTGAGGCCACAGGCATGGACTGCTTTGAAAAAAAGGGCTTTTCTCATTAACTCTCCGCTTCTCTTTTTGAAACCTCCCAGTGGGCAGCAGAGTTCTGTCAGTGAGCTTGTGCCCCTTATCCCTCAAATGAGAATCACTAGCTGTGCAGTGACTGAAACTTCATGCGTTAATGCCTTACTGGGAGGAAACATACTGTTGATACTTTTTCAGGAACTTCTTCAAGAAATTTTCAAGATGCTGTCGACAATCCCTATACCCCATGCCCTGAGAAAGGCTCCAAACCCTTCCTTGAACTATCACTCATGATTGTCCCAATGGTTCCTGCAGTCTTGTTATTTCTAGGCTCTGTCTGTGTGGTCAACATTTAAAATTGCACTGAAAGGCGACATCCAACAATGTGACCTTCTTTGAAGACCTGGACTACTAAGCATTCAGTAAAACTTCACGAGAAATGATGAGTGTCCCTAAGGACCATAATAAACGTTGTGGGTTTGATTTGCAGCTTATTCATTTATTATTATGTACTCATTATCCTTTTTCTAAAAACCCACTGTGTGACTCACACTACCCAAATCTGTTGATATATTAATAGAAGTGAATAAAATTAACATAGTCTGCCTAAAAGAATATGGCAAAGTTCTGGTAAGTTAGTGACAGCACCCCAGTCATTCCATACTGACAAGAAGGTTGCTTGTTTTTTAAATGTTTCAGTGTTTAGCATCACTTACCTAATCTCTTTATCTCTAGTTTCCTCCTCTCTCAATTCATCCACTTCACCACTCCCCTCACATCAGATTTCTTAAGCATTTGTAATCATGTTATGCCTCAAGCTGAAAAAAAAAAACAGTACATTCTCAATGGTTATAAGAAAAAATGCAAATGTAGTCTTGCCTACAGACTAATGGCATCATGGCTTGTAAATCCAAGCTTTCTCAGTGTATGCTCTAAGGCAATGAAATATTTTGTTTTCTTCTCTTTTGTCTATTTATTAGTACTTTTTCTTACTGACCTTCCTGCGGTCCTTATGTGTCCTTGTGACACAACCCTGAATCATCTGCCCAGGCTCAATTTAATCATGCTCTCCTCTTTACTGCTTTCCAAACACTTTTCTATTCCCCATCTGAGAGTATTTGCTCTTGTACCTGTATTCTCATTTCATTTTAAAATATAAGCCCACATCAATGTTCTATAGTCATTTTCCTGCCAGTCTTCACCATTCCCTACCGAGCATCTTGTGGTCACGGTTGCAATAGCTTACTCCTGTTTACAAAGTTAAGAACTATTAGATTAACTAAATTTGTTTTTGTCATATCAACTGTAAACATATTTTCAAAAATCAGTCTGGAATATTATCAGTTATCTTACAAATCTGTAAGTTTTACTTATCAGTAAAAAGCTACATACAGTAAAATAGAATAGACCAATATATTTCAGAAGCTATGGTACAAAAAGTGAGCACTGCTAAAAAAGTCTCAAAAAAGTCTATTTCTGAAATATTTTAAGCATTTTTCTTCAGTTTCAGAGCAGAAATATTTTGTTGTTCTCTGGATATTATTTCTTTTGGAAATAAACTTTAAAATATTCCTTTCTCAAATTTAGCAATTAAAATTCAACATAAAACTGGTTCTGTTATTCCTGTAATTTGGATCAGGAACATACATTCAATACTTCCTAGATCACTTCTGCCCTTGTTCTGCTGAACTTTTAGATTTCCCTGAGGTATTTCATGAGTTCTATTTCAGTTGAAAGCTAATTCTACAAGACTGTACTGCAGTTTCAATTGAGGAACTATTAGAATAGGAATAGAGAAGCTTCAGTGTTCTTAAGTGTGAAATTTCTCTATTCCACAGTTCTCAGAGTATATAATATATACACGGTTCCTTTAAAAGAGAAAATCTGATAAAAATGCTATAATCCATACTTACTCAATTGTTAATCACCTACACTAATAGAGGGGAGTCAACAACGTTTAAAATATAATTGATTTTGACACCCAACATGTAAATTAAATAATATTCTAATTCATATAAAACATAATATAAACTTGGATAGGCTGGCTTATTTTCCCCAGTAGATAGTTTATAAATATTTGTTAAACTGACACAAAATGTCTATTATTTTGATTTTAACACATTTCTTTAATGTTATCACATTAAATTTAGTAATTTTTAAATTTGTCTGTATCTAAACTTAGGAAATTATTCAATGTCAATAAACTTCATTGTTGATTATTTAGATTTAATAGTCACTTTTTAAAAATGTAATAGAAAATGGTAACTTCTCTATAATTTTTTATTATTACCTAGGTACAAAGACATATTAAAAAGCAGAGACATTACTTTGCCAACAAAGGTCCATCTAGTCAAGGTTATGGTTTTTCCAGTAGTTTGTGTGGATGTAAGAGTAGGACTATAAAGAAGGTTGAGCACTGATGAATTGATGCTTTTGAACTGTGGTGTTGGAGAAGACTCTTGACAGTCCCTTGGACTGCAAGGAGATCCAACCTGTCCATCCTAAAGGAAATCAGTCCTGGGTGTTCAGTGGAAGGACTGATGCTGAAGCTGAAATTTCAACACTCTGGCCACCTGATGCAAAGAGCTGACTCACTGGAAAAGTCCCTGATGCTGGGAAAGATTGAGGGCAGGAGGAGAAGGGGACGATGGAGGATGAGATGGTTGGATGGCATCACTGACTCAATGGACATGAGTCTGGGTAAACTCTGGGAGTTGATGATGGACAGAGAGGCCTGGTGTGCTGCAGTCCATGGGATCCCAAAGAGTCGGACACAACTGAACAACTGAACTGAACTGAGGCACAAAGGGAATAGCAACATTTAATGAACCTCTACAGTTTGAAGCTTGGAATACACCGCAATGACCAAAAATGCCATAACGTATTTGAATATATCTTTGTGACAGAAACGCAGAGGATCTGTATTATAGGTCTCAGCACTTCCTTTTCATGTCTTATTAGATTTTTTGCTTTTTATTTCCATCTGTGCCATATCAGTTTTGAGGAATGTCAATGACATGATAAGTTGTTTCCCAGTCAATCGTGCGTATTTCTGAGGGAGGTGTTAACAAAAATGCCAACCCAGACTTTTAAAATGTATATATATTCTTTGTAGATTGAGTCACCTATTTGTCATGGTATTTTCATGGTAACCATGACTACACTGTGTGATTTTGACTGTCCCATATCTGTTCATCTCATCTTATTCTCTTCTTATTCACCTCAAAGAGATTCAGAAAGTCATTTTGATGTAACAGTGATATAACAAAATGCTATAGTCAAAGGGATTATAAAAATAAAGGGCCCTCTTCAATGTTCTGTATCCCAGGGATTGTATAAAGAATAATAAAAACTTTTGAATTTCAAAAATGATATAAAATATTACCATAAGGAAAAGAAAGCAATAAGACAGTATGTAAACCAAATGATGAATAAGTTGACACATTCAAGGTATGGGCCAAAAATAAAAGCAATGGATAAGAAAACAAAGCAAAACAAAACTAATATCATTTTCAACAGATGAGAGACATTCTAGAGCCTATCAACACAGGCAAGGGAAGCAACTCATTTTTTAAAAAGCCTTAGTCAACAGAAAATAACCAAAAAAGCAATTTTCAAATAAAGCATTATACAATAGTCTCCATTTCACAGAAAGAATTCCTCAAGGAATGATAAAATTCTAAAGCCAGGTATCTTGAATATCTCACAGTTTAAACACTGAAAGTGAAGACAAAATAGCATCAGGCTTAATAACTATTCATATAATGGCAAACCATTTCACATTCTAAACAATTTCATACCTGCTTTTACAGCCCTGTAAATACCACAAACAATTTAGTGTCTTGAAATATTATTCACTAATCCATTAAGTTCATATTCTGTATCTTTCAGTGGTTCTGTGACTGTGGGTACATGATGTCAACTATTTTGTTTCAGCTATACTTCCTTATATGTTATACATATCTCTGATTATAAAATTAAAGTATGAATATTTTCAGGATAGCACAATTATCTTATATTTGACTCATATTACCTGCTTTAAACATTCAGAAAAGAAAAAGTTTGGTTCAAAAAGAAAGAAACATATATTTAGACCTACACCAGAGATATAGTAAGTCAAATTACAGGATATCAAATCACATTTTAATTTTCTACAAACAACAACTAATTTTTAGTTATAAGTATGTCCCGAATATTACACGAGGCCTCTCTATTCAGTAACCCTACTTAGGCTAGAAATGGAACAAGAATGAAAAGCAACTAAATCGGATGACGCCATGAGTCTGATGACCACTATTGTCTGGATGTGGACGGTATTAAGGATTTCCATTATCCAGGGCATTATCCAGTGCTCAGTGGATAATGGTGAATAAAAGTTTCAGGTAAAAGCAAGGTCAAATTCATTTATAATAAAGAGGTAAAATCAGAGTTCAAAAATAATAAGCCAAAATGATCCAAATCACAATTAGCTTCCAATTGCAAAGTAAGTCAAGAAATCTATCACTGAGATAAAAAGACCACAAGATGAATAGCTGATATATAAAATCCAACAGAAAAAAAAAAAAAAAAAAACTTACTCTAACAGCCCAAAATATTCTGAACTATTTTGGAATAACTGTTTTAAAAAATATACACATATACATGAACACATGTGTGTGTGTGTGTGTGTGTGTGTGTGTGTGTGTGTGTGTGTGTGTGTGTGTTAGTCACTCAATCATATCCAACTCTTTTTGATCCCATGGACTATAGCCCACCAGCCTCTTTTGTCCACGGGTTCTTCAGGCAAGCATACAGGAGTGGGTTGCCATTTCCCTCTCCAGGAGATCTTCTCAACCCAGGAAGTGAACCCTAATCTCCTGTATAGCTAGCAGATTCTTTACTATCTGAGCCACCAGGAAAGCCTGTACACATACATAAATTTTATTTATAAGTAATATGTATTTGTGCTCAGTCACTAAGTCATGTCTGACTCTTTGGGACCCAGTGGACTATAACCTGCCAGGCCCCTCTGTCCATGAGATTTTCCTGGCAAGAATACTAGAGTGGGTTTCCATTTCTACCTCCAGGGGACCTTCCCATATTAAGAACAAACATAAAAGAAAAAACAGATGTTAAAAAGCAATCTATTATGAATATACTAGAATAATTGAATTGTATACTTTAAAATACTTTAAATGATTTGTATTGTACATGAATTAATAGTTCTATAAAGCTGTTAATAAAATAAACAATTGAGATCTTTCTAAATCTACTGAAAATCATATTATATACATATATATAGTGTGTATAGTGCTCACATGTATATATATGTATATAGATATATACACATGCATATGTGTATACAGGTATTCCCGAGTAGCTCAATGGTAAAGAATCTGCCTGTCGAAGCAGGAGACATGGGTTTGATCCCTGGGTCGGGAAGATCCCCTGGAGAAGGAAATGGCCACCCACTATAGTATTCTTGCCTGGGAATTCCCATGGACAGAGGAGCCTGGTGGGCTATAGTCCATGGGTGACAAAAGAGTTGGACATGGCTTAGTGACTACAACAATATATGTACATATACATACACACACACACACACACACACACACACACAGAGAGAGAGAGAGGAGAAGGACATACTAGTGAACTAAAACACTCCCAATATGCATGGCAAAACATCAAAGACCGCTTAAAAGGAATTTAACTTGTCAACTGACTTCTCAAAAGCACTACTGGAAAAAGAAGACAATTATTTAGTATCTTCAACATTCTGAGAAAAATAACTGTGAACCTTGGACTCTATATGTTGGGCCAACCCTATACATATGTATCTATCTAGAGAAAGATGTGGCAGAGAATACTCAGATTTCATCAAAACCTTGTTCCTTATCCTGAGTACACAGTTAGACTATTTTCCCCTTTCTTCTAGAAATAAGGTGAAACCATATCTGAGTTCTGGCTAGCAAAAGATGGATAGGACTTATATATATCATTCCTGATGAAACATGTGGTTGACTAATCCTCCACTCTTTATTTATGTGCTTTCATGAAGTGAAGAATTGGACATTGTAGCAAATATTAATGACACAATATAAGAAAAAATTTCCAATCATTCTGTGTGCTAAATACCCAATTCTGATTAACATGAATGAGGAAAATCTTTTATGATATTAAGCCATTGGAATATAGCATTTTGTTCCTCATAGCAACTAATACAATTAAAACATTTTAGGACAAACAGAAGCTGTGTTTATATTGAAAGACCCACTCTAGGAAATATCATATATGTGAAAATATATTAGAATAAAAGCTTTTGAAAATCTTTGTATTACTGAAAATAAAGACAAAGACATAATTATATTTTGTTAAATACACACATGAAATGTACTAAGAAAACCAATAAACATAACATCTAAAAATTCAACAGATATAAAAGGAAAAATGAAAAGAGAGTGACAAAGAAAGAAAAACAGCAACTGAATAAAAAAGAAATAAAAAAACAAAATTGACTCAAAAAAGTAATGAAAAGCACATACTAAAGTAGTAAAATATACCCACATGTGATTGTAAATACAGATTTAAGCCTAAAGATTTTTAAGAAGGAATTTTAAAAAATTCGCCTATATGTTTTCTGTGGAATGCACATAAAACACAGATTACAAAAATAATAAATGCTTAAGTATATGGACAGATGTATATCAAGAATATGCTAAAGAATATTTTTATGAGAGGTTAATTGATGGTATGGAAAAAAGCCAAACTAAAGATGAAAACAGGACAAATTTATAAGGTGGTGCTAGTGGTAAAGAAGCTGCCTACCATTTCAGGTGACACAAGAGATGCGAGATTAATCCCTGGTTCTGGAAGACTCCTTGGAGGAAGAAATGGCAAACTGCTCCATTTTCTGTTTCCAGGCAAACTTGCCTGGAAAATTCCATGAACAGAGAAACCTGGTGGGCTACAGTCCATGGAGCCACAAGGACTCAGACATGACAGAATGACTGAGCAAAGGTGAAACAGGTCACTCAATAGTGAAACAATTTCAGTTCATTAGATTGATTCCACTTAGTTCTGATTTATTCAGACCTAAATAAAGCAATTATTTAACTTTTACAGAGTGTGGTATCTTAAAAATGGAGAACATACATAATTTTCCAAAGCAATATTTAGAAAAAAGCTATTCTTTTGAAAAATAATATTGAAAACTATTACAATATAAATATAGGTAATATTTGAAAAAAATGATTATACGCAGGACCACAAAGCTCATTTAAACAAACTGAAAATGAATTTTGAAATGACACTATTAGAGAATAGTGTGATTAATTTAAATATATATTTAGAAATTTTAAAATATAGTCCTAACATCTCACGCCTCAAACAAACATTTGAAATTAGAAAGCACATAGGAGTGAAAAGTTTGTAGCATACCACTAAAACACAAACACAAGGAAATGAAAGGTTTTACAGGAAATAAGAAAGGCTCAGATTAACCAGATAAACATGGACTATAACAAGTTATAAAAGAATAATAAATTAAAATAATTTGAAAAAATAATTGATTAGATAAGAAAAAGATTTTCAATTACATATTAAATAATTCAATTACACAGAGACAATCAACAGGAAGAAACAGAATCTGAAGCGGTCAGTTAAAACAACTGTTCACAAAGTAGATAAGAACACAGAGAAGACATAAATAAATTTATACCAGGAACGGACTTTATTAAAACACAGATGTTGGAGAGATTAAAATAAGTATATATTAAGAGTGATGGAGTCGGAAATGGCAACTCACTCCAGTATTATTGCCTGGAGAACCCTGTGGACGAAGGAGCCTCGTGGGCTGCAGTCCACAGGGTTGCAAAGAGCTGGACATGACTTAGCGCCCATGCATATTAAGAGTGAGTGTTATTGTTATAAAAATAATCTTTAAACCTATCAGGAAACAGATTTAAAGTAAGAAAAAATTAATTGAATCAGAAATTAAAAACTTTACATCAATGAAAACACTGGGATATAATGAGTGTATAAGAGAGTTTCACCAAATAATCATGGTTAATGAAATTTCAAAACTATATATGCTCTTATAGAGAATATAAAGTAAGGGGTTATCTTCCAATGTTCTCCTTTTTATCAGTTGCCAAAACATTTATTGTCAAACTAGAAAATCAAATCCCACCTTCAATCTTTCCCAGCATCAGAGTCTTTTAAATGAGTCAGTTCTTCACATCAAGTGGAAAAAGTATTGGAGTTTCAGCTTCAGCATCAGTCCTTCCAATGAATATTCAGGACTGATCTCCTTTCGGATTGACTTGGATCTCCTTGCAGTCCAAGGGACTCTCAGGAGTCTTCTCTAAAGCATCAATTCTTCGGTGCTCAGCTTTCTTTATAGTCCAACTCTCACATCCATATGTGCTAAAGGAAAAGCATATCTATAACTAGACAGACCTTTGTCAGCAAAATAATGTCTCTGCTTTTTAATATGCTGTCTAGGTTGGTCATAGCTTTTCTTCTAAGGAGCAAGTGTCTTAACTTCATCACTGCAGTCACCATCTGCAGCGATTTTGGAGCCCAAGAAAATAAAGTCTGTCACTGTTTCCATTGTTTTCCCATCTATTTGCCATGAAGTGATGGGAATGGATGCCATAATCTTTGTTTTTCAAATGTTGAGTTTTAAGCCAATTTTTTCACTCTCTTCTTTCACTTTCATCAAGAGGCTCTTCAGTGCCTCTTCACTTTATGCCATAAGGGTGGTGTCATCTGCATATCTGAGGTTATTGATATTTCTCCCTGCAATCTTGATTCCAGTTTGTGCTTCATCCAGCCCGGCATTTCGCATGATGTACTCTGCATAGAAGTTAAATAAGCGGGGTGACAATATACAGCCTTGGTGTACTCCTTTCCCAGTTTGGAACCAGTCTGTTGTTTCATGTCCGGTTCTAACTGTTGTTTCCTGTTGCTTCTTTATTACTTCTTGTTGTTGTTTTAACTGTTGCTTCTTCTTAAAATTTATTTAAATAATAAAATATACATTTTTATTATATATTATATATATCCAGACAAAACTGTAATTCAAAAAGATACATGCATCCATATATTCATAGCAGCACTAATATGGATGCATATTCATAGCAGCACTAATCACAATAGCTAAGATTTGGAAGCAACCTAAATGTCCATCAACAGATGAATTTATAAAGAAGATGCAGTATATATGTATATATATATATATATATATATATATATGTATATATGCAGCAGAATATTGTGCTAAGTAGCTTCAGTCATGTCCGACTCTGTGCAACAATATGGACTGTAGCCTGCCAGGCTCCTCTGTCCATGGGATTCTCCAGGCAAGAATACTGGAGTGGGTTGCCATTTCCCTCTCCAGGAGATCTTCCTGATCCAGGGACTGAACCTCTGTCTCTTATGTTTCCTGCATTGGCAGGCAGGTGCTTTACCACTAGCATCATCTGGAAAGCTCTAGTGGAATACTACTCAGCCAAAAAAGAACATAATGATGGCATTTGCAGCAACCTCAATGCAACTAGAGATTATAATACTAAGTAAATTTTAAGTCAGAAAAAGAAAGACAGAAACTATATGAAGTCATTCATATGTGGAATCTAAAATATGACACTAATGAACTCATCTATGAAACAGAATCAGACTCACAGACATAGAGAACAGATGTGGTTGTCAAGGGTAAGTGTGTTGGGGGAGGGTTGGCGTGGGATGTTGAGATTAGCAGATGTAAACTATCATATATAGAATAGATAAACAACACATTCATATATCTAATGATAAAGCATAATTACAAAAATTATTAAAAAAAACAATGTATATATATATATAACTGAATCACTTTGCTGTACAGCAGAAATTAACACAATTTTGTAAACTAATTATACTTCAATTAAAAATAATTTAAATGTTGGTGAGGAGAGAGAGTGATGGAACTCTCATACACTTCTGGTGGAAAATTTAAAGTGGTACAACCAACTTGGAAAACAGTTTGTCAGTTTCTTTAAAAGTTAAACATACACGTACTGTATCACTGAGACATTCTACTCCTATGTATTTACTCAAAAGAAATGAAAACAGATGTGCATACAAGCTTTATTTGTACTAGCCAAAAACTGGAAGCAATCTAAGTGTCCATAATAGATGTATGGCTAAGAAGATTGTGGTAAATCCACACAATGAAATACTATTTAACAAAAAAAAGAATAAACTATTGACATACTAAACAAAAAATAAAAGGAAGAGTACCATGAAGGGACAATTTGGTGAGTATGCACAGAGGTTATGAAATTTTGGCACAGACTCATCTCTGTGGAAGCAGAACATATTCTTAGGCACTAAGTCACAAGTTGGTTGTGTGTTAAAAGTACGAAGATGCACAGGTGTGTGAGAAATATGTTAAAGATTCAGAATAAATGAGTAGAAATATTCTATATTTTTAAATAGCATCCCAAACTGTAAATTGTACAGGAATATATTAACAAAAGATGTTCAAGCTCTTTATCAAGATAATTATAATGAGTGGTTGATGAAAACCTAAATTAATAAATAGGAAAAATGTTGTTAGGAAAAAAAAGCCTCAATATTGTAAAGCTGTCACTTCTTTTCAAATTATTTAACAGTTTCAATGTGCTTCAAAGAAAAATCCCAATATGTTTTTTAATGGTACTTGATAAAGCTGATTCTGAAATTTTTTATGAAAAAGTAACAGGCTCACAACAACAACAACAACAAATTCTAAAGTCGCACAACTCCTACTGAAATTCAGAGTAAATAACTGAGTATATTATTAGTGAAGATTCCAAAGAGTCAACTGATGAAATAAAGACACTATAGTCAAAATCATTAATTTAAGAAAAGTTAAATTTTGACAGAGCAGCTTTTGCAGAACAGTGGGGAAAATGATATGTCATTTGTTTACTAACTGATAGTTTTAAAAAGATGTACCCTTACCTAATAATATATTTAAAATATTTTCTATATAATAAATAAGTATGAATGGATGAAAGTATACAAATTTACAAGAGTCTGTGTGTATACTTACATACACCTACACAAACACAATGATTCATCAAGTCATGATCTCATGAATCTCATGATAAAGAAGGATTTCTTAAATAGGATACAAAAAAGAAAACAAAGTAAATAGTTAATGACTTCTATTAATTTAGGTGTTCTTGAAAGCTTTTAAACTATAATTTTCTTGACAAAGGGCTTGAAAAACTTTTACAGTTTTTATTCTAGTGTATTTAATGCTATTGGAAAATACAGGTTAGATTTTCTTTTCTATAAGTGTACCTTCTACTGTTTGCTGTAATATAATGAAAACTAGGAAAAAGTAGTGCAACTAAAAATACAAAAAATCAGAAGAAAGGAAATTATTTTAAAAGGAGCAGAAATTCAACAAACAGAAAGAAAGCATAAGATGGAGATTTTTAAAATCTGAAGCTTATTCTTTGAGATGAATACTCAAATTGATAGGCCTCTAGTCAGATTACACAGAATAAAAGGAGAGAAAATACAGATTGCCAGTATCAAAAATGATAAAAATCCTGTTATTGTTAATAAGTCTATTTTCCTTAATTGATATATACCTTTAAATCCTTTCAAACCAAACCTAGCAGATTTAAAACAATTATATATCTATGTGCAGGCAAAAATATAATTTTAAAATATATAAGACAAACTTTAGCAGAACTAAAAAGAAATTTATAATTGGAGTGTGAGTCTTTAACTTACATTCCTGGATGGTAGACAGAATAAATAGAAAAATAATCAAGACATAAAATATCAGTGATAAAATTAACCAATATTTAAAAAAAAACCTTTCAGTTCAAGCACAAAGATATTTTTTTAAAGTTTTGAGGATTTACTATAGCATAAAAATATTCAGTACCTTGTACAAAAATATATCAGACTAAAATTGACAAATTTTATGAAAGATATTTAAAAGGTTTCAAGTAAATCCTCTTACACTGTTGGTGGGAATGCAAACTAGTACAGCCACTATGGAAAACAGTGTGGAGATTCCTTAAAAAACTGAAAATAGAACTGCCATATTACCCAGCAATCCCACTGCTGGGCATACACACCGAGGAAACCAGAATTGAAAGAGACATGTGTACCCCAATGTTCATCACCGCATTGTTTACAATAGCCAGGACATGGAAGCAACCTAGATGTCCATCAGCTGACGAATGGATAAGAAAGCTGTGATACATATACACAATGGAATATTACTCAGCATTAAAAAAAAATTCATTTGAATCAGTTCTACTCAGGTGGATGGAACTGGAGCCTATTATCCAGAGTGAAGTAAGCCAGAAGCAAAAACAACAATACAGTATACTAACGCATATATATGGAATTTAGAAAGATGGTAACGAGAACCCTGCATGCGAGACAGCAAAAGAAGCGCAGATGTATAGAACAGTCTCGTGGACTCTGTGGAAGAGGGCAAGGGTGGGATGATATGGGAGAATGGCATTGAAACATGTTAATTATCATGTGTGGAATCAATCGCCAGCCCAGGGTTGATGCTCGGGGCTGGTGCACAGAGATGACCCAGAGGGAGGGAATCGGGAGGGAGGAGGGAGGGGGGTTCTGGAGGGGGAACATATGTATACCCATGGCGGATTCATGTCAATGTATGGCAAAACCAACACAATAAAGTAAAGCAAATTTTAAAAAAAAAAAGAAGAAGAAAATGGTCTTCCTGCATTGGAAGATTCAATATTGTAAAGATTTCAGTTATTCCAAAATTGGCATATAAATTCAATATGTGATAGCTTTGACTGCTATTTCAGAGATAACATCCATAATATCAAGGGCCAAATGGATATAAAATAAGAGGAAGAAGGCTGTATTAAGATGACTTTTAAATCAAGGTAGCTAAAGGGATAGAATGATATTGCCTGATAACACGTGTCCTTCTTCAGATTTTAGGTAACAAAGTATTGGCAAATAGAATTATTTATGTATTTTGTATTGAGGTTTCCATACAAAGTCAGAATTTTTCCAAGATATTTTGGAGTGAGACAAGGATTTTGATGTAAAATATCCAAAAGTTGCTGTTCTATTGGTAAATTAGTAGAATTTGGTTACAAATACAATCCATATTTATGGTAGGTTTTGCTTTATAAAGACTTCCCTGATAGCTCAGTTGGTCAAGAATCTGCCTGCAATGAAGGAGACCCCAGTTCAATTCCTGGATCAGAAAGATATCTGCTGGAGAAGGATAGGCTACCCACTCAAGTATTCTTGGGCTTCCCTTGTGGCTCAGCTGGTAAAGAATCTGCCCGTAACACAGAAGACCTGGATTCGATCCCTGGATTGGGAAGATCCCCTGAAGAATGGAATGGCTACCCACTCCAGTATTCTGGCCTGGAGAATTTCTGGGTCACAAAAGGAGCTATAAAGATACATTACATAACACAGGGCAGATAATCAACATTTTATAATAACTATAAATGAATTAGAATCTTTTAAAATTGTGAATTATTATACTGTACACCTGTAATTTATATATTATAAATCAACTGTACTTCAATAAGAAAAAAAGGAAAACACTGGTTGTTAGAATCCAAACAACACTGGCTATATTACCAAGTTATGAGAGGACACTGAGAAAGTTGTTAAAAGTTGGAGATAGGCTGACAGATTTTTGGAGTCTAGTTATGTATTTATGATATCCATCTAGCACTGTTGTTTCTGACCTCTAAGTGTTAAGTATGCCTGAGCAACTATAGCTTTACTGCTCACAAATCCTTTCTACCATCATTCATGGGGAAATCTATATTTATATGATTTCTAGATTCATATCTAACACTTTCCTGCTTACTTAAGGATTAAAATGCTTTGTAATACCATATTACTAAGTTCATAGTACTTTCTGCCATTATACATTTTCTTTGTGGATGATATCACAATAGTTAATCCACAATAATTTTTATATCATTATGTAAGAGTTTTCATGATTGAAAGTGCTGGAAATCAAAATCTAGACTACAATTAGAATGATAATTGATCATATTAATGAGAAAATTATTTTGCAGTGGATTATAGTTGCAAGTTTTGTATTATTACATAATCATAGTGATTAATGTGCAATCTCTTAGGTTTTATAATTTACAAAATTCTTCCCCATATGCTCTCTCATTGGATTTCCAGCCTACCTGGTAAGTTTTATTATAATTTTATAAATTTTGTTACATACAAATGCATAAAAAAGGTTAAGAGAGATTAAGCAATTTGAAAAATATCACATAGCTTTCTAAGTCTGATTTAAAATCAGGTTCAAAACTATATAGTCACCCTATGAGTTCTTTACTTTTTGTTATGTGTTTCTATGACATGAGGAAGGTATTTAACAGGTCTGTAAATTTTATCTCTTGGAAAATTAGCATTCTGTTATGTCATGATATTTGGATCCTTCACATTTAATTTTAAGCCCAAAATGGAGATGCAGAGGGTAAATAGATTGGTTGGTGATGGTGACAGATTCTGATCACTTTGTAATTCTAACAATCACCAGTAGCTCTGGTTCTCTCTTGGTCTTTTCTCTACACTAAAACATCTGAGGCTCTTGCAATGCTGTAAAACTTGAATGCAGAGAGAAAATGGATTTGTGTGTGTGCTATTCACAATGCTTTGTATAAAAATATTCTTAATGAAACAGAATCCGTGTTTTTCACATCAATACAACAAAACAGAGTATTTATGCAAATATCTCTGTGTTTCCATTATTAGACTATTTTTCATTGATTCATGCAACAACAGTATCAACTTGATATAATGACTCATAAAGAGCAGATTTCAAGCTTTCCTTGAGCAATAGAACTCAGTGACTTGCTTCTTTATTACAAGATACTCCTAGACCTTCTCAATATCCTACAGCTGCTTCCATTAATAAAAATAAAGGTAAATTAGACCAAAGTTAGAGAAGATACAGAATATATTCTCTTGCCTCATTCAGTATGACATGTCAAAAGATAAATGTATGCAATACTAGTTCTACAGTTGGCATAAGCATCAGCTCAGTTATTTTATGGTGAAATTCTCCTGTAATTCTTAGATTCATTTTAATCCATTTATTGAGCTGCAAGACACTGTGATCCAAAAAGACTTCATAAGATATAAAAGACAGTAAGCAAGTGACTGGGATATGGTATAGTAAATCTTATAATAGAAAATAGTACAACCTACAAGTGGAGTGATCAAAGTTATTTAAGGGAAGGGAATCTGTGTTTCTCAAAAGAAGATATATATAGGCTGTGTCATGAGAGGCCGGAAAGAGGAAGCAGCATAAACTTGGAGGCACTGAGGTTAAAAACATAATCTAAATCAGCTGTATTCTGGGAACTGTGCATAATTCACTAAGCCTGGTGTATATGTGTAGCAATGACAAGAGGCAAGTCAAAGAGAGCAGAGGTCAGATCACAGTGTTGCATGGTATGCTTAGGAATTTAGAGAGGACAAAGCAGATTTTGAAGATAGTCATTTTAGATTCAGTGTGGAGAATGAAACAGAGATAAGGAGAAAAATGGAAACAGAATCAATTTGACTATTTCAACGGCTCAAATAAAAGGTGTTATAGACCTGAAGGAGATAGAATACCAGGATTTGAAAGCATGAAAAAATTCAAGTGTTCATGTAAATGTCTCTTTGTAGATTTGAGTTTAAAATATTTTGAATTTTCTTATTTTCTAGTTTGTGTTGCTTTTATTGTTTGTTTGATAGTATATTGTGGGCAAAATTCTAAAGAGGGTGAAGTTTGCCCTCACATCTCTTCCTAATTTCCAATTATCTAATTTTATTTTGACTTGCTGCCTGCTTAGTTCCCCTCAGCTTACCCCTATATACTCACATCTGCTTCCAAGTACCTGAACTGTAACCTAAGCTTGAAACAATCTCCCCACTAATTAATTTAATTTTTTTAAAAAAATAACTCCTCTGTGATACATGGAAATGCCCCCCAAATAAGTGCCAAACGTGACTTCCCAGCTCCACTAGACCTGCGACCTGGCAAAGTCAGTGTTGCAGCCTTCTTAGTTCTGCTGCTGCTGCTTCTGCTAAGTCACGTCAGTCGTGTCCAACTCTGCAACCCCAGAGAGGGCAGCCCACCAGGCTCCCCCATCCCTGGGATTCTCCAGGCAAGAACACTGGAGTGGGTTGCCATTTCCTTCTTCTTATTAATCATGGAAATGATTAATAAGCTAAAAAGGAGATTGCCAAGATAGACTTCACATTAGAATCACCTAGGTTACAATTACAGAAAGAATAAAAATCAGAGCTAGAGAAATGGGACATATAACCGACAGCAGGATTTACTTTTAAAAATCTTTAAATATTAATTTCCCATCAGGTTCTTGTGTTTTTAATATAATTATCACCACAAAAGTAAATGCAGAATTACAAGCTAGTTTAATACTTTGGTTGACATTATATTTTCCCCTTGGTCTATTTCACTTTTAGTCAACTTTTAGTCACTTTTAATTTGTTAAGGAAATATCTCATAAACTGAGGGAAAGCATCTTATGAAGTTTAAAGTACCAGACATGGAAGTACTTTATTGTCAGACATTTTTTTTCTGTGGGTGTATACCTGGTGTGTTGAATTCCACTGCTTCATTTGTTTTCCATTACTGTTTCTACCTGTTTTTAGATTTAAGATCAGCGGCTCTGTCTTTATCGCAAAGATTTCTTTTCTACAGATTATCTGGAGTGTCTATTCTTAACCTCAGTTGACTCCCATCTAGAGCCCATTGTGTAAGAAGCTGGATACCAATAAATGTAATATGAAATACAAAATCACAGTTTCCTTTGTTTCCAGAATAGGTAATGTATATGCTGAGGATAATTTCTCAGAGAAAAGCCTAATCTGTTGCTTTATCACAACAATAAAATCCTGGCATTTTAAAACAATGTCAAAATGCTTTCAAGGATACAGGCATATGTCACTATTACCAGTGTCTGTTCCAGCCTCCACCAGCCTATAAAACCAATTTAGTCTTTGGTTATTCACAATGCATATTGTCTCAGTGTAAGTCAGTCACTGGTAATTACACAAAACTAAATTTAGTCTGTGTAATCAACTCAGTTTTCAGAGTAAATACTAACAAGCTTAAAGCTTTTACCTTACATGAGAGAGAAAGAAAAGAGAATATTTATGAAGGGTCTACTATGTTCCCACTATAGTCATCAAAAAATACTATTATTCTCATTTTATCAAAGGGGAAATTGGAGCCTACAGGGATAAATTATTATTCCTTAAAGTTACACAAGTAATACAGCATTGAGACTTGAAATTTCTCCAATGGCAAATCCATTTCCTTTTCATCAAACATCTGTGTGGAACTCCATTATGTACACTAGCCCAGTGGCATGCCTCTTACTTGCTTTTTTTCCCCAGTTTTTTTCATGTCCAGATTATTCTTGGGAAATCTGACTCATGACATCTCCATTCTGATCTTCTCAACCTACCCCTTCAACCTCCCCACCCCACAATCTGATGATCTCCTGTTTAGGGATTGCAAACTTTGCTTCGTATAGCTCTAGGGGGTGTGAGAGTTGGTACAGAAAGGGAAGGAGAAAATGCTATCTTTGGATGCCATCATTATCTGTATTCCCCCAGTATTCTTTCTGAACCCCCATCTTCTGCTCGGTACATTTTCTGCTGATAAAGCAGTGTTACATTACAACCGGTACACCAGCTATCCACTTTCAACTATCTTGACAATGCCCAAGACAAAGTAAGTATGAAGCCTTGACTACAAAAACATTTATATGGAAACCACCATCAGTGGATGAATGGATAAAGAAAATGTGGAGTATGGATAAAATGGAATTTTATTCAGTGATTAAAAAAAATGAAATCTTAAAATTTGTGACAACATGAATGGATCTCAAGGATGATTTGCTAATTTAAGTAAGTCAGAGAGAGATACATATGAATCTCACTTACATGTGCAATCTAAATAACAACAAAAATGAGCTCATAGAGTCCAACTGGGTGGTGTTTGCCAGAGGTGGGTCTTGGTGGTGAGGAAAATGAATGAAAGGGATCAAGAGGTACACATTTCTAGTTTTAAAATAAATATGTCATGGGGATGTAATATACAGCATGGTGACCATAGTTAATAATAATACTATATCATGTACATGAAAGTTCCTGAGAGAGGAAATCTTAAAAGTTCCTAACACAAGAAAAAAAAAATTTGTACTATGTATGGTGATGGATATCAATTAGACTTATTGTGGTAGTCATTTCATAATACATGTATATATCAAATCATTATGTTGTATACCTGAAACTAATATAATATTAATGTCAATTATATTCCAATAAAAAACCTTTATGCATAGTCACTAAAATAAATGGTATAGAATTAATTATCTGAATAACCACATTAGTAATTTTTTCCAGTTCAAGAAATATAAAACATTTATTCTCTTTATACAAATGAATTTGGTAATGTAGATAGCTACATAAATTAATTGTTAATTTGTCTATTTTCACTCCAATGGTAACCCACTCCAGTACTCTTGTCTGGGAAATCCCATGGATGGTGGAGGATCCTGGTAGGCTGCAGTCCATGGGGTCTCAAAGAGTCAGACACAACTGAATGACTTCACTTTCACTTTTTACTTTCATGCATTGGAGAAGGAAATGGCAACCCACTCCAGTATTCTTGCCTGGAGAATCCCGGGGATGGAGGGACCTGGTGGGCTGCCGTCTATGGGGTCGCACAGAGTCGGACACGACTGGAGCAACTTAGCAGCAGCAGCAGCATATATAAATACTTTTGTTGAAAACAATGATACGATAGAAACAGGCCCACTCAAAACTAAACAAACTATCGATTGTCTTTACCCCACTGAAAATATGCACAATCTTCAGGGATTTATACATTCTCTAGAGACTCAGAAAAGTCATAATGAAGGAAAATTAAAGTACAAGAGGCAGAAAAGAATGACTTATCTGATTCTGAACTAAAGCTTATCAATTACTTGAAGTAGTTTATAATTATTTTATTAGGTTAACAGGTACTCATCTAGGCAACTTTATCTTTTATATTGCCTCTTCATTCCTCAATTTATCGATTTTAATTAATTAATTAAACAAAAATAAATGTCTGACATATAGCAAACATTTCTTTCCTATGTATCAAGAACTGTGGTAGGGGTTGGCAATAGAACAATGAATAAAACAAGCATGGTGTTCAACCTCACAAAAGCTAAAATATGGCCAAAGAGAGAAATTAAATAAATGATGATATGAAAACTATATAATTATAGTTAATAGAAGTATCATGATGAGAACAATCATGGAAGCTATCACAGGGAAAACTAAATCTATATTAAGGTTGCTGAACTGGACTGTTTTATATGATGTTTAATGCTCCTAAGGCCCACTTGACTTCACACTCCAGGGTGCTGACTCTAGGTGAGTGACCGTAATACCATCCTGGTTATCCGGGTCACGAAAACCTTTATTGTACAGTTCTTCTGCATATTCTTGCCACTTCTTCTTAATCTCTTCTGCTTCTGTTAGGTCTTAATGTTTCTGTCCATTATTGTCCCTATCCTTGCATGAAATGTTCTCTCAATATCTCAAATTTTCTTGAAGCGATCTCTAACCTTTTCCCTTCTATTTTCCCCCTCTGTTTCTTTGCATTGTCCATTTAAGAAGGCCTTTTATCTCTCCTTGCTATTCTCTGGAACTCTGCATTCTGTTGAGTGTATCTTTCCCTTTGTTTTTTGCCCTTCACCTCTCTTCTTTCCTCAGCTATTTGTAAAGCCTCCTCAGACAACAATTTGCCTTCTTGTGTTTCTTTTTCTTTGGTCCTAATGACCCAGATAACCACAATGGTGTGGTCACTCATCTAGAGCCATACATCCTAGAGTGTGAAGTCAAGTGTGCCTTAGGAAGCGTTACTGTAAATAAAGCTAGAGGTGGTGATGGAAATTTCAACTGAACTATTTAAAATCCTAAAAGACAATGCTATTAAAATACTTCAATCAATGTGTTGGCAAATTTGGAAATATCAGCAGTGACCATATGACTGGAAAAGGTTAGTTTTCATTCCAAGCCCAAAGAAGGGCAATGCCAAAGAGTGTTCAAACTATTGTACAATTGTGCTAACTTCACATTAGTGAGATTATGCTCAAAATCCTTCAAGCTAGGCTTTAGAAGTATATGAACCAACAACTTCCAAATGTTCAAGCTGAATTTAAAAGAGGAACCAGAGACCAAATTGCCAACATTCACTAGATCTTGAAGAAAGCAAGGGGGTTCCAGAAAACATCTACTTCTGTTTCACTGAGTATGCTGAACGCTTTGACTGTGTGGATCACAACAAACTGGAAAACTCTTAAAGAGATGGGAGTACCAGACAACCTCACCTGCCTCCTGAGAACCTGTAGGTGGTTCAAGAAGCAACAGCTAGAACCAGAGAAGGAACAACAAACTGGTTCTAAATTGGAAAAGGAATACAACTAGGCTGTATATTGTCACCCTGCTTCTTTAACTTATATGCAGAGTACATCACGTGAAATGCCAGGCTAGATGAATCACAAGCTGGAATAAAGATAGTCTGGAGAAATATCAACAACTTCAGATATACTAGTGATACCACATTAATGGTAGAAAATGAAGAGGAACTAAAAAGCTTCTTGATGAGAGTGAAAGAGGGGAGTGAAGAAGCTAGCTTAAAGCTCAACATTCATAAAACAAAGATCATGACATCTGGTCCCATCACTTCAGGGCAAATAGAAGGGAAAAAAGTGGAAGCAGTGACAAATTTTATTTTCTTGGGCTCTAAAATAACTGTGGATTGTGAATGCCAGCCATGAAATTAAGACACTTAATTTTTGGAAGGAAAACTATGACAAACCTAGACAGAATATTAAAAAGCAGAGATTTTGTCATTTGCTGACAAAGGTCTGTATAGTCAAAACTATGTTTTTTCTGGTAGTCATGTATAGATGTGAGAACTGGACGATAAGGAAGGCCTGAATGCCAAAGAATTGAGGTTTTTGATTTGTGGTGCTGGAGAAGAGTCTTCAGAGTCTCTTGCACTACAAGATCAAATCAGTAAATCCTAAAGGAAATCAGTCTTGACTATTCATTGGAAGGACTGATACTGAAGTTCCAATACTTTGGCCACCTGATGCAAACAGTCGACACATTGGATATGACCCTGATGCTGGGAAAGATCGAAAGCAAATAGTAGGGGGTGGCAGAGGATGAGACTATTAGATAGCATCTCGGGCTCAATGGACATGAATTTGAGCAGACTCCAGGAGACAGTAAAGGACAAGGAAGACTGGCATGCTGCAATTAGTGGAGTCGCAAAGAGTTGGACAGGACTTAGTGACTGAATAACAACAACAACAGCCCTGTGAGGTAAGCTAAAATTTCTCAGAGATGAAAAAACTTAGCCATGCTTTTATTACAACAGAGAATCAAATAACTAGAATACCGAATAATTGGCATTAGACTAGAGTTATATATTTGATCAGGCAGATACTCATAGAAAGAATACTTCATTGAGAATGAGAGGAAAGGATCATTTAAGAGCTTTCTGAATGAAGAATACTATTTAGTCATAGAGGGAAAACTTAACAAGAGGCACAAAGATAAGGCAAGGCACAGTAAATAGTGAACTTTGGCACAAGAGCTAGTTATAAACTGACAAGTAGCACAACTAGAGTAGTAAGTAGTCAAAAAGAGGAAGAGTCTTAATGTCTTTTGTGATTGTGGATGCCAGATGTTATTGGTCTTGCTATATAATCAGAGTTGTACCATGGGTGTTCTAATGCATAGGTCCCAGAGGGCAACTTAAAGATAGGTTTTTCGCAGTCACTCTGAGTTCCCTAGGCTATTTATTCTTATCAGACACTCATCTTGGTATAGCAGAGATTTCAGAGCAAGGAGATACAAAGTGTTTGCTAGGCCTTTTCCTTAAATGTAACAGCTACTTACTGCCACCAAGTGGAAGTCTTCACGTTTATTTAACATGAATATCTAGTGTGTTCTAAAATGTAGGTTCTAAAGAGATAAGAATAAACTCAGTGAGTTTTTCAGTAAGGATCATTTGTGTACTCCCTGGGCCTGAGACTTAAAACTATGACATGAGATCATATATGAGGCTGTTGCTAAGTCTGCATTATAGTGTGTTGTAAGTGAATCTGTGCTTAAGGTTGAATTTGTCATGCTATTTATTGCTTTCTTATCGTTTTATATTACTTAGATTCTTCTGTGTACTCTAACATTGCATGCTTAGCAATTCTCCATTCCAATATTCTACCTCTCTTGTTTCTCAAATAAGAACTGATTTATTGAAAAACCTTTATTTAGTACTATCTGCTTTAATATAATTTAATGCTGTTTTCTTTCCTGTAAAGACTAAACTGTTTAATTATAAATTCCATTTGTCACATCCTGTGTCATTTATAATCCCTGTTGGAGAAACAAAGCTAGTTGAATCTAAGTTTCTCTGTGACTATAGGTTTAATGTCTTGTATGTTACCATTCCTATGATTAAAAAGCACATAGATAAAAATAAGACAATTCAAGGCCTATTACTGTAAGTATATATGGTCTATTTATTCTAGGATCTGAATTTTACAACTGTGATTGAATTAAGTCTACTTCTGTATCAATGCTTCCCAATCAATAGGGCTTCCTTCATGGCTCAGATGGTAAAGTGTCTGTCTACAATGCAGGAGACGCAGGTTCGATCCCTGGGTTGGGAAGATCCCCTGGAGAAGGAAATGGCAGCCCACTCCAGTATTCTTGCCTGGGAAATCCCATGGACGGCGGAGCCTGGTGGGCTACAGTCCATGGGATCACAAAGAGTCGGACAGGACTGAGTGACTTCACTTTCACTTCCTTTCTGTATCAACACAGCAATGGTTACACATTAGAATCTCTAGGAACATTCTGGTACATGCACTGGTGATTTTTAAACATTCCCTAGGTGATTCTAATATATAGTTAGAGCTGATAACTACTGTTCCATATAGTTCTCTAAGTTAGGACATTTAAAAAAAATGAGAAAAGATGTGATTGAGATAATTGGCCTCAAAATATTGAATGGTACAACATGTGTCTCAATAGTTAATGAAAATCTATAAATATAAGATGCAATAAAATATGAATTTCTTACTTTTCTTTCCAAGAAATTGGAAAAATCTCTTAGATGTAGAAATGATTCATTTTTAATATATTTCAAATCTATCTTATGACTATATCATTCATATTCTAAAGTATTTCTTCAGTGAGTTTCAGGATACTCCAGTATCACAGAAGTTACAGTTGGAGAACTAGTTCAGTACATCAAGGGCTTCATTTCTACTTAAAAATTTATCTTTCTGTAATAATTCCAGTTTTCATTTTAACTAATAGAGGCTCATCTACCAGTGAGATATGCTTTCTTCTAAGTGAAATCCAAAAATGTCAGATCTTCCTTTTCTATAACTGAGTCATCTTTGAGTATACTTTACACAAGCATTTCACATTCAGTGCCATTGGCCATAAATGGAGTAAGAGCATAGGGTCTTATGATAATTCTCCCTTTTGAAAATCATAACAGCTAAATTTCAGGCTGAAACTTAATTTTCTTCTCTATCCTATAAGATGAAGGGCTTCCCTTGTGGCTCAGCAGTAAAGAATCCACCTTCAATGCAGAAAACTCAAGACATGCGGGTTCGATCCCAGAGTTGGGAAGATCCCCTGGAAGAGGGTATGGTAACCCACTCCAGTATTCTTGTCTGAAGAATCCCAATGACAGAGAAGCCTAGCAGGCTTCAGTCCAGAGTTACAAAGAGTCTGACATGGCTGAAGCAACTGAGCATGCACATAGGCATCCCACAGGATAAAATATGCTTGCCATGATACTGTCTGTGTAACATAATTTTGAGTCATCATGGTTTCAGAAGGGCTTCCCTGCTAGCTCAGATGGTAAAGCATCTGCCTGCAATTCTGGAGACCTGAGTTTGATCCCTGGGTTGGGAAGATCTTCTGGAGAAGGAAATGACAACCCACTCCAGTTCTCTAGCCTGGAAAGTTCCATGGATGGAGGAGCCTTATAGGCTACACTCCATGGTCGCAGAGTCTGACACGACTGAGCGACTTCACTTTCTATGGTTTCAGATATACAAATTCTCACTATTTAACTACTTTATGGTAAGTCTGATACATATGGGATAACCACTAGGTTTTTTCCATTTCTAACTGAATATTAGTATCAAATAATATGTCATTTGCCATTGTCTATACTTCTTGCAGTCTCTCAGCTCTTCCTCCCATCCTTTTATGTTGTTCCAGCTTGATACTGATATTTTCAAAAAGTTCTGGTTAACTAGTTCACATAAAAAATTAGCATATTATTAAGCATTCTTCCTTCCAGAGGCTCTTATAGAACAATGAACCTTTGATTATCAAAAGAATTAATCTCAGAGAGTAGAGTGTATTTCAGAAGGAGAGTTTGGATAGAGTGAGGAGAGTAAATATTCTGTAACAGATTTCATTCCCCAAGCTTTCCTAGTAGCTCAGTTGGTAAAGATTCTGCCTGCAATGCGGGAGACTTGGATTCAATCCCTGGGTCAGGAAGATTCCCTGGAGAAGGGAATGGCTACCCATTCTAGTATTCTAACTTGGAGAATTTCATGGACTGTATAGTCCATGGGGTCACAAAGAGTTGGACATGACTGAATGACTTTCACTTCACTTCACCCCAAGCTTCTCACTTCACTTATAAGTCTTGCCCTACTCTAAATCAGAGCTGAATTCTCAAACATCTATAGATCAACTAAATATGATGCATTCTGAGAATTTGTAGCATACAGCCCTGCTCTTATGGAAATATGTGTAGAGATTACTCAAAAGCCTTGTGGCTGAGTTGTAGCTCAGATTTGTAGGGTGCATGTAAGCAGATAGGTATGCCATCTAGAGTTAGGAAAAGATTCTTAGGAGACTATACTTACAGTGGATTTTTTAAAACTAAAAGAAACTTCTTCAAAGAGGAGAAGGAATATCTAAGTGGATGGATTAATGCAAAAAAAGCAGAATGGGGAAGTATGAAAGAATATGGTACCTTTCAGGAGCTACAAGTGCTTTGGCTTTACTGAAAAAGAAATTATAAGGCAGGAAGTTGCTAAAGATGAGGCTACCTACCAAGGAGCTTTAAAAAAAAAGTCAATGCCATATTAAAGATCTTGAAATTTAATCTCTTACAGATTAAATTGTCCTTGTAGTAACCTATTCAAAGGCTTCAGCAAAATAGTGAATTGTGTTCTGACGCCACTTCTTTGTCAATTAGAGCAGCTCAATTTCTATTTCCTGATATTTATTTACATTGACACCTAATATTTTACTTAATCAAAGTCTTTTGAAGCTAAAACCAAAAATTCAAACCTATGCTATAAACAATAAGGAGCAGATGTATTTTTAAACCAAGGGATAATCATGATCAGATTTGAATTTTAAGTAGAATTCGTGTATTATGAATTTAAGGACAAGACAAATGAATGGGAGATCAGTTAACAGATGAGGCATAGAATATTAACTAACTTACATAAATTGCAGAAATTACAACAAAAAAAAGTTTAAGATTAATTTGTTGATTAATTACTTGATTATGTCCCTAAATATATCCTCTCCTTTGTTTGATAAATGATATGCCCCTAATGAAATCATAATTAGAGCAAGATAATTAATACACATTTAAAAACAAATGTTTCTGTTTTACTAGTACTCAAATTATTAAACATCCCTAACCAGTGATCCTTCTAAGTACTTGTCTTTGATTCTTGTATTTTCTTTTACAGAGTTGTTCAGATACTATTTGGTTCTGTTCTAAAGGGCTTGAGTTTTGGTTGCCTGTGAGCAACTTGGAATTTATCTCTAGTACTTACCTAGGCTGACCCTGGTTCTTCACCTGGCTTGGAAGTTCCAAATGGCAACTGAGAATAGCCCAAGTGCACAAGAGCTTTTTAATCTTCTCTTTGTGTCAGGTTTGTTAAGGTCCCATTAACCAAACTCAAGTCACATAATAAAGCCCAGATTCAAAAGACAGAGGAAAAGATTCCATAACTTCACTAGATGGAAAAAAAAAATCACATTGCAAATGGAAGGAAAATGAGAGGAAATTGCAGCCTTTTTTTTTTTTTTTGCATTCTGCCACAGAGTATGTTTTGTACAAACATTTCATTTGAAATCACTTCTTTATGAACTTTCCTATAATTGTTTCTTAGACATTACTTCAAAATTACCTTAATATCCCTTGATATGCAGGTTGTTGTTATTCAGTTGCTATGTCATAGCCAAACCTTTGTGATCCCATGGACTGCAACACACCAGGCTTCCCTGTCCTTAGCTATTTTCTGGAGTTTGATCAAACTCCTATCCATTGAGTTGGTGATGCCATCTCAAGATCTCATTCTCTGTCACCGCTTTATCCTGCTGCCCTCAATCTTTCCCAGCATCAGTAATTCGCATTGATCACTTAGGATCACTTAGGAAAGCTTTCTTATCTCTCCTTGCTATTCTTTGGAACTCTGAATTCAGATGGGTATAAACATCGCCTTCTCTTCATTTCTCAGCTATTCATAAGGTCTCTTCAGACAACCATTTGACCTTTTTGCATTTCTTTTTCTTTGGGATAGTTTTGATCACTGTCTCCTGTACAATGTTATGAATCTCCATCAATAGTTCTTCAGGCACTCTGTCTGTCAGATCTAATCTCTTGAATCTATTTGTCACTTCCCCTATATAATCATTAGGGATTTGATTTAAGTCATACCTGAATGGTCTAGTGGTTTTCCCCTACTTCAATTTAAGTCTGAATTTTGCAGTAAGAAGTTCATGATCTGAGCCACAATCAGCTTCCAGTCTTGTATTTGCTGACTGTATAGAGCTTCTCCATCTTTGGCTGCAAAGAATATAATCAATCTAATTTCAGTATTGACCTTCTGGTTATATCCATGTGTAGAGTCGTCTCTTGTGTTTTTGGAAGGGGTGCTTGCTATGACCAATTTGTTCTCTTGGTGAAACTTTGTTAGTCTTTGTCCTGCTTCATTGTGTACTCCAAGGCCAAACTTGCATGTTACTCCAGGTATTTCTTGATTTCCTTCTTTTGCATTCCAGTCTCCTATGATGAAAAGGACATATATATATATAAATATACATATACATATATGTATATATATATATATTGGTGTTAAGTTCTAGAAGGTCTTATAGGCCTTCACAGAACTTCAACTTCAGTTTCTTCAGCATTAGTGGTTGGGTCATACACTTGGATTACTGTGATATTGAATGGTTTGCCTTGGGAAAGACCAGAGATCATTCCGTTGTTTTTGAGATTTCACACAAGAACAGAATTTTGGACTCTTTTGCTGACTGTGAGGGCTACTCTATTTCTTATAAGGGATTATTGCCCACAGTAGTAGATATAATGGTCATCTGATTTAAATTTGCCCATTCCAGTCCATTTTAGTTCACTGATTCCTAAAATGTCGATGCTCACTCTTGTCATCTCCTGTTTGACCACTTCCAATTTTCCTTGATTCATGGACCTAACATTCCAGGTCCTATGCACCTTTGTTCTTTACAGCATTGGACTTTACTTTCACCACCAGACACATTCACAACTGGGCGTTGTTTTTGCTTTGGCTCCATCTCTTCATTCTGTCTGGAGTTATTTCTCCACTCTTCTCCAATAGCCTATTGGGCACCCCCCCTATCTGGGAGGAGAAGGCAATGGCAACCCACTCCAGTACTTTTTCCTGGAGAATCCCATTGATGGAGGAACCTGGTGGGCTGCAGTCCATGGGGTCACGAAGAGTCAGACACGACGGAGCAACTTTCACTTTTCACTTTCATGCATTGGAGAAGGAAATGGCAACCCACTCCTGTGTTCTTACATGGAGAATCCCAGCGATGGTGGAGCCTGGTAGGCTGCCATCTATGGGGTCGCACAGAATCAGACACGACTAATGTGACTTAGCAGCAGCAACCTAGGCAGTTCATCTTTCAGTGTCATATCTTTTTGCCTTTTCACACTGTTCATGGGGTTCTCAAGGCAAGAATACTGAAGTGATTTGACATTCCCTTCTCCAGTGGACCATGTTTTTTCAAAACTTTCCACCATGACCTATCTTTCTTGGGTGGCCCTAAGTGAGTGGCTCATGGTTTCACTGAGTTAATACAACCTCTTCCATTAGTGTTGGATTTATGCCTTGATTCTTAAATGAAGAAAACAACTGCAGAAAGACTAAACAAATTACAGATACTGTGATCTAAGGAAATATGAGAGAGAATTAAAACTCTACTTCTGTAAATCATATGTTTTACTGCAATATAAAGTAGTGTAACTTGGTGATATAGAAAGTTGTAACTAGAAGTGGATTCTGCCATTTAAAAAATCTTACAATACATGAGACTAAATGCAGGTCATGAAAAAGTTCTTGTTGAAGGTTCAAAAGGTAACAAACCATGTTATCCAGCAACAGAATATTTGGTAGAATTTCCACCTATAATAATTTAGAAGGTAGATGATAATTTGATGAATAAAGGGCTTTAAGGGTTTCTATCAGCTCATTTGATAGGGTGTTTCAAGAAATAGATATACTCAGAAAATTATTGATAGGTAAGCAAACATGATGAAAGGAGAAAAAGAATGAATCTTAAAATTTTTAGAACTTCAGCTTGGTTTATTATTATAGAACATAGATCAGTAGAGCAGAATAAAGAACACCCAAGTAGATCCATATAGAGATTACCAACTGATTTTTGAAAAAGATACAGAGGCAATTAAATGGAGGAAGATTGACTTTTCAACAAATGATGCTTGGAAAATTGAATATCCATAGGGCAAAAGAGGAAGAAAGGAGGAAGAAGCAGAAAGAGAGAGAGGGGAGGAGAAAAGAAAGGAAGAAAGAGAGAGAGGAAAGGAAAAGGAAAGGAAAGAAAAATGAATTTTGGTCTATTCCTCATTATACACACAAAAAATAACTCAGAATGAATCACAGATTAAGTATAAAATACGAACTACAAAATATTTTTAAAAAATAGAAAACTTTCAGATCTATGATTAGGCAAAGATCTCTCAACTTGATACCAAAGCATTATTCACAAAAGGAAAAATTAATAAATCAGATCTCATCAAATTTTAAAATTTTTGCTCTGACAAGCACCTTGTTAAGAGGATAAACAGCACAAGTTACAGACTGAAAAAAGGTATCTATAAATCATGCATCAAAAAAAAAGAACTGAGAGTATATAAAGAACTCTCAAAACTCAACAGTAAATATGCACTCCAAATAAAAAATGGGCAAAAGTCATACACAGACAATTTATTGAAAATAAAGGGATGGTAAGTAAACACTTAAAGAGATATTCAACATTACCATTAGCCAAATGCTTACTAAAACAGTCGAATCAGTTCTAATGAGGTGGATGAAACTGGAGCCTATTATACAGAATGAAGTAAGCCAGAAGGAAAAACAACAATATAGCATTAATGCATATATATGGTATTTAGAAAGATGGTAATGATAACCCTGTATGTGAGACAGAAAAAGAGACAGATGTATAGAACAGTCTTTTGGACTCCATGGGAGAGGGCAAGGGTGGGATGATATGGGAGAATGGCATTGACACATGTAAATTATCATATGTGAAAGGTATCAGCAAGCCAGGTTCAATGCATGATATGGGGTGCTCAGGGCTGGTGCACCTGGATGACCCAGAGGGATGGAATTGGGAGGGAGGTGGGAGGGGGGTTCTGGAAGGGGAACACATGTACACCTGTGGCAGCTTCATCCCAATGTATGGCAAAACCAACACAATATTGTAAAGTAAAAAAAAACAAAAAATACACAATGGGGCAGCTCTACACACATCGTGTTATACAGTATCAGAGTACCTTACATTCATCATTATAGAGTTGAAATTCATTCACTCACTAATAAATTATTTATGAGTGCTACTTAACACATAGCAGACATTATTCTAGGTAGTGAATGGTATACAGAATAATGAACTAAATCACTGCCTTTATTGAGCTTATCTTCTGTTTTTGGAGAGAGAAAAGCAATAATCAGATAATATACTGCTAGTCACTAAGAAGAGAAACAAGCAGGGCAATTGGATAAAGTTACTCAAGGCAAATGGAATAGAAATTTTTGTAGACAGGTATATGACAAAAGGCCTATTTAAGGAGGTAATATTATTCAGAGACCTAAATAAAGTTGTGTTAGCTTTCTATTATTGCTGTAACAAATTACTAAATATTTAATGTCTTAAAACAATAGATAACTATCATCTTATAGGTCTGTAGTTCAGGTGTCTGACATAGGTCTTATTGGGCTAAAATCATAGTGTCAGCAGAGCTAAATTATTGTAAAGTTCCTAGACTAGACTTTATTTCCTTGCCTTTTCTGAAATACTAAAAATCACTCATATTTTTGGTACATGGTTCCCTTCCTCCATCCTCAAAGCAACTGAGTCAAATCTTATCACATCACATTTCTCTGATCTTATTCCATCATCACATCTTTCTCTGATAAACTCTCCATCTCAACATGTTTAATCTTAATTACATCTTCAAAATCTCTTTTGCTGTGTATGGTAACAAATGCACATGGTCATGGGATTAAGGCATGAATTTATTTTGGGGATGGTGTGCATTATTTTGCCCACTGTGGAAGTGAATACGTGTTCTATACAATGATCTAGAAAAGCTCATGCAAGGAAGAGAAATTAGGCAAGTGCAAAGAGGTGGAAGAGGAAATGAAATCAATGTGTTTGAGTCTGCAAGTCCAGAGTAGACTGGAGTGGAGAGACTGAGAGAACAGGTGATGTAAGTAAACTGAGCAGGGCCCAATAAGGTAGAACCCTCAAGCCACGGTAATAGTGCATTTGATTTGATTATTATACAGAGGTGCAAAACAGTTTTGGGAAAGATGGTGACATAGTCTATTCACTTTATTTCTTGTGTAGTCACTACTAGAATATACGAAGTCTGAGGGTAGTAACCATATTTGACTCATTCACCAGTGTACCTCTAATACCTGGTTTAGTTCCTGACTCAGAATAACCTCACAGTAAGCACTATTCTGTCAATTTGTAAATAAATAGCATGTTTCCCACAGTAAATAATAAAATTTCTTGTTCCTCATTTCCACCTGTCTTCCTATTTTTCAATCCTCTCTCATCTCCCTCCCTCTCTCCCTTCTTTCCTTCATTTCTTCCACTCTATTAGAAATATGAGTGCTTATGAATACTTAAAATCAAACGCCTAGTGAAGTAGAGAATGCCAGTTATGTCTGTGGGATAGGGGTATACTTATCTGAAGATAAGAAAAGATTCACCTTATTGCCAAGGAATCAGCTTCATGATGATATCTTTGCTAGATTAAAGGTTATGATTTGGCCAGAGGAAGTACTGCATAAACCATATATATAAAATTATTTGCTATTCTTTTGAACTACTACTATACAGTTTGTAATTGGATTGATTGATTGATTCCTTAGAATTTTCAATTTTTAAATCAGATGGGGATATAACCTGTAGAGTTTGTCAAGCTTGCCAAGACCAAATATCAAATATAAGAAGAAAGTTACTATTTATTCTTTCCAATTTTTCATAAGCCCTGTCAAAAATAGATATAAAGTCTGCCTCCATATTAAATTCTTGCCAGTATTCACTGAATGACTACGATATGCCGATTGGGCTCCATCTTCACATGTGTGCTCAGTCTCTCCAGCCGTCTGACTCTGTGACCCTTGTGGACTGCAGCCCACCAGACTCCTCTCTCCGCGGGATTCTCCAGGCAAGAATACTGGAGTGGGTTGCTATTCCCTTCTCCAGGGGATTTTCCTGACCCAGTGATTGAACTCATGTCTCCTGTGTCTCCGGCATTGCAGGCAGATTCTTTACCCACTGATCCACCTGAGAAGCCCCTATCAGCACATATATCATCTAATTTTCACATCAACCTATTAATTAAGAAGTTAAAACCCTACTTTTCCATTGTAGAAAATCAGATATAAAAAGGTTAACAAAACAAGGTGTAAATTATGTGTTTAAGAAGCTATTATTTAAGAAAGGGAAGAATGTAAATATATGTCTATATAAGAAGGGAGCATTCCATTTTTTTTTTTTTAAAGAGTGAAAAATCAAAGCCAAACCAGAAATGGTTTTCTACTAGAGAGAAAATAGTTTTCTATTACAGGAGAATTGGATGTCTTCTGGGCTTAAAAAGGAGTTAGATTTCTCTGTGTCTAATTGATTTGTAGATTTAACTCTGGAACTATATAAATATTTTTCATATTTTAAAACAAAATTAAGTGTATACAAGCAATCCACACAATGATAGCATGATGAATTAAATAAAACTACATGCCTATAACTCAAGTTGTTGACAACACCACACAGAGAAGTTATTTCAAATGATTTCAAGATAAGACAATTTGAGTGTACATCTTGAGAATAAAATTATACAAAAATCTTAAGCAGTTTTCAGTAATTTATGTGGGAGTGGTAGTATTGTTATTCTGAGACTATTGTATCTGGAAGAAGGGATAAAATGAATGAATAATTATGTTATTTTGCTTGTTTCTTGATGGGATTAACTGAAAATCTCTAGTCCTGGATTTGAACCAGTATGGGCACAGGTTTTAAAAAAGAAACAAAGGTAAAGTTGCATATTAGCTCTGTCCAGAGAATATCAGTGAGACCAAGTCACTTATGGTTTCTAGTAAGTCCATGTACTAATGCAAGCTACTATTCTCTGTTTTGAGTGTATTTACTAAAATAGATTACTGAGAAGAGCCAAGACTAAAGCATAACTAGCTTCTAGAAAAACACTGTTTCTGTTTAAACTCCTTGAGCAAGAGTCCTCTAACACACACTGAATTAATAACACCGGATAAAAACAACAATGGAAATGTAAAGAATGTGTTCTCTATTTCCTCTCTCAGTCAGCTGGAGGGTCAGTGAGATTTATCAGGAAATATCATTTTAGCCAATAGCTTCCATATTTATCTACATCTAGTATTTTGCAAATGCTATCAGCAAAATATATGTGTGTGCATGTGTTAGTCACTCAGTCATGTCCAGCTCTTTGTGACCCTATGGTCTGTAGCTCACCAGGCTCCTCTGTTCATGGAGTTCTCCAGGCAAGAATATTGGAGTGGGTTGCCATTCCCTTTTCCAGGGGATCTTCCAAACCCAGGGACCGAACCCAGGTCTCCCACATTGCAGGCAGATTCATCACTGTCTGAGCCACAGGGAAGTGCCATCATAAAAATAGCCAATTTATTAAATATTTTCACCTCCACCTTTAATTCTTCCTCCCATTGTCTAATGAACATGGCCATGCAAAGTTTGATTCCAAATTGATATCTGCCTGAGAGAAAAGAAAAAAAATTAGGTAATAGCTTGCCTGTCAAGGCGGTCCCAACTGGTTTACTTCCATCCCTGTCAGAACAGACAATGAGCATCTAGTGATGGTAATGTCCTAGCATCATGTTTCCTGTTCCTAATATTATTTTACCCTGGCCTCATTCTTATCTCTGAAATCCTAATCTGAACTTTGCCCATATCCATTGAATTCAGTATGGTGTGTGATACTCCTGATAACGTGAATCTCAGTGAGTTTTTCTGAACTTTTTCTGAATTTTTTTGAATGGACAGTTTTTATTATTTCTTGTAGCTATGCATTGATTTATATCTGCAGTCATTTTGTTCTTTCATTCAAATTTATTTAATGTCTATATTCCTTAAGACACTTCTTAAGTATCTACATTAGAACTTTTGATGGATACATAGGTGTGTTGTTGTCACTGTATGCATCTATGTGTATACATGTGAATGTGGGCACTGTGTGTAAGACTGTGTAGGGAGATGTTAGACAGAGTGATGAACCCACACTAGAAACAGGTTGACATGGATTCTAGCCCTGATGCTATTCATAACATTACAGTGAATTTATGAGCAAGTCACTGGTTTCTCATTTTTCTCACTTTTTAAGTGCTTACTATGTACTAGGAACTGGGTGAGATGATTAACAGAATGGCTAACATTATAGCATTTGGCTTTAAAAAACTCACAGTTGACTGTCTAGTGGGGAAACAGGCATGTTAATTAACCATAATGGTGAAAACTGTCTATTCAGTTCTCATTGTGTGACATGCACTATGCCCTGTATTTATAATCTAAGTTAAGTAGTAGAACAACCCAGTGAAATTGGTGCTATTACTACTTACATATTTTGGACAAAAAGACTGAAACTTAGAATGTTTAATGGCTTTCCCAAAGTCACGTAAATAACATGTTGCAATTCAAGCTTAGTACTCCTTGTTACAAAAATCTCCACTCTTAGACTGTCTCATGTTTCCCTCATGCATAAGTACAGTACTGTAGTAATAACTGAAGTAGGGAAAGAGCTCTAGAGCTATACAGAAACTGATGAAAATAGTTCTTTCAGAGAAAGCTGAGGCGACATTTGACCTTTGCATGAAGATGGAGAGTGTCAGATGAGAATGGAGTAGATAATAAGGCCGAGGTACAGAAAAAAAAGAAAAAACAGTTCAGAGAAAGATGATTATTGTGGCTGAGCTTTACAACAATCAGACTTGGCTGAGAGACATGAAGAAATGATATTATATATCAGGCAAGAAGCATCAGAGTGGGGGAAGGTTATAAAGAGTCCTGTACTACAGTGCTTCTTAAATTTTAATATGTGTGAGTTACCTGAGGTTGCAATGAAAATCATAATTTAAAAAGTTAAGAAGGAACTGATATTCTGCATTTCTAACAAACTGAGGCAATAATGCTGATTTTTAATAGAAAGATTATATATCATACAAATAAGTATGAACATTTTCCAGAATAGCTTATGAAGATGTTATTGAATTTGTATGGGGCAAGGAGAAAAATAGTCAGATTTGTGTTTAAAAAATTTTCCTGTATGACTCTGGAGGAAGACTTTCCTAACTTCCATACAGAAATGTGTAAAACTGAATAATATATTAGGTTTTGAACGTATTATATTTGGCTAATATATTGATATATTATTATTAGCTATCTTCCTGCATAGTGAATCTTTTCAACATATTATGAAAAATAAATGAGATAGGCACTCAATGATTCTAACTGAAATTTCATAATTTTCAAGTTGATTCACATCCTCATATGATTTTTTGTTGTTGTTGCCAAGAAGCATGATTGGATGATTTTTTGCATTGATAAAGTCCTCTTATTTGTTATCCAAATGGACACATTTAAGCTTATGAAGGAAAAGAAGACTGTTGTGTGTGCCAAATGGCTTAGACACAGCAAGCAGAGACTTAACCACTCAGCAGGGTCTCCATACAACAACTGTGCCTGCTGGATGTGTGTGTGTCCTGCACTTTAAAGGAGCCAAATTTGAACAAGGGCCCTTGAGCTTCATAATCAGTAACTCCTTCAGTCTTTACAAAGATACATACCATTTGGTTCAAAAGCATAGCAGTTGCACAATTGTAACAGAACAGGATTTTTCTTTTCCCCCAAAGATGGTGAATCAAAAAAATGTGTATTATTTATTATCGGCAAATGTAAAAGGCCTCTATTAAGATCTAAAAGGAACACTGGCTATACATTACTGCTGTCATTTACAAATCAATCACTTGAAAATATATGCAAATCAATCACATGAAAATATTTGCTCCAAATCATAGATTTTAACATGGAGGGTTGCATATAAAAAATTACTCTTTACACTTCTGGTTCTTTTGAGGATAGGAGTAACACTTTGATTTCTCCTGTGATACAAAATTTTAATTCCAGTGCTTAATGGATATTTCTTTTTTAGTCTCTTCAACACACTCGAGATCTCATGTTTTCATAACTTGAATTTAACTTGTTAAACTTCTCATTACAAAAAACCAAACATGTTTCCCTTTATTCATATTCTTCCTTTGTAACATAAAATGCATCCAGCTACCCAAAACCAGAAAACTCAAATTATTCCTGACTGGCAAATGCATGGATCTGATCTAAACTGGCATATAAATTGGAAAACAGGATTAACGTATATACCTCCACACAATTTCCAGGTTGAACTTTGGATAACATACATGGGGGACTGATCACAATTGCAAGGCAATTAATTAAAAAAAAACAGAAGCAATATTTGAAATATAACCCACAGAGTTTACTTGGACATTGTGGCCTGAACCTAAACATGTCAGGTGCCTGCAGAAATATCAACATTATCCTCTGAACTTAAATAGGATAGATTCTTATATTATACAGAATGTCTAGGATATGATTCAAAATTACTTAGCTTACAGAATATCATGAAAATCTTAACCTAAAGATAACCAATAAATGCCACAGACAATATTATATGTATATTGAAATTATCTAACAAAGACTTTAAAGCAGCTAATTTTTAAACGCTGAGTGAGCAACCATGAACATTCCTGACACAGATTCAAAATAAAATATATAACTACAAAAATATAGAAGAAATAAAGAAGAACCAAAAGGAAAGTTACTAACTAAAAAATATAAAAACCAAAATTAAAAAATGGAATATTACTCAGCATTAAAAAAAAATTCATTTGAAGCAATTC
>ML660787.1:1123949-1149499 GCA_007570785.1 Antilocapra americana | reverse complement strand
TGGGAGAAGGGCATTGAAGCATGTTAATTGTCATGTGTCTAATCAATCGCCAGCCCAGGATTGATGCTCGGGACTGGTGCAGCGAGAATACCCGGGGGGGAGGGAGGAGGGAGGGGGGACCCGGAGGGGAAGCATATGTAAACCCATGGTGATATCATAACAATGTATGGCTAAAACAATAATTAAAAAAATAAAAAAATTTAAAAAAAAAAAAACAAAACACTCCTTAGAAGGATTCAGTAGCAAAACGAGGCTGATAGCCTGTGAATCTGAAGACAGATTAATAAAAATGATCCAATCTGAATAAGAGAAAAATAATGATCTTTAAAAATAAACAGAGTTTCAGAAAACTGTTGAGGTATGATATCAATAATAAGACTAAAATTTGTGTCATCAGGGAGCTAGAAGGACAGAAAAAATGTGTACGACGCCAAAAATCTTTTGAAAAATGATAGCTGAAAACTTCCCAAATGTGGCAAAAGCCTATACATTCATTCAGCTGAGAGAACCCTAAACAGGATAAATCCAAAGATATCCATGCCTGGACACATTATTATCAAAATATTGAAGATATGAAATGAATAAAAAATCTTCAAAGCCGCCAGAAAAATGATAGTGTCAACAGGGAAACAATGATTTAGATAATAGCAGATTTCTCAGAGAGACTAAAAGGAGTAGTGTGAAGTTTTTAAAGTATTAAAAGAAAAGGACTATTATGCCTTAATTTTATATCCAGTGAAATATGCTTCAGGAATGAAGGTAAATAATATTATCAGATGAAGAAAAATTAAGAAAATTTGTCATTATTACACCTGTTCAAAAACAACAGCTAAAGTTAAAACTTTAGATAAATACCAAAACACACATGGAAAATCAGGAATAAAGAGCAACAGAATAAAAAAAATAAATAACTGGATACATTTAATAAACTATTTTCCTTTTGAGTTCTTTAAATTCATTTGACAACTGAAAGCAAAATGTATAGCATTATCTGATGGGGGATTCCACATATGTAAGTATAACATATAATACAAGTATACCATTAGGTGAAAGAGGACAAACAAATTTATTTGGTGCTAAGCATCAATACACCAATGGAAGTGGTATAATATGGATTCTAATTAGATTGTGAAAACTTAGCATGGATTTTAAATTCCTGGAGAAATGATAAAAAAGGAGACAAAAAGAATGAGGGACATGAAGCAGAAGGCATTATTTCTATCTGTAAGATTTTATTATAAGTAAAATAAATATGGCAAAATATTAACATGTATTATACTTTGGAAATGAGTACATGGGTGATTATCACCCCCTGTAGATTTTGCATGCTTAAAATATCTTATAATACATATAAATTTAAATATAAATACATAAAAGAGTTATATTATTATATTCCAGTGTGAAATCAAGATGAAATTGTCACTGAACTTAGAATATTAAAGAATCTAGTTCTAGAAATAGCATATGAGCTGTTAGCTAGCAATTGTAAAATTTAGCCTAGTAAATGTTCATTTATTCTGAAATAAAAAGCATTAACATTTTTCTGACTATAAATATAATACATATCTATTGTAGGAAAAGTGAATAAACCAGAAAAGTATAACAAAGAAAGAAATCAATTATCAACTCTAGTCTTACCATCTAAAACATTGTAACTCTCATTTTATACTTTAGCAAATTTTCTTCCAGCATTTTTCAATATTTGTTTATACAATTGATATCACTGTAATAAACATTTTTGTATTTGTGGTTTTAGCTCAACTTTTAAGTCAATCCTTATCCTTTCCTCCAAGATTTAAATTATTTGTAATCAAGAAATAAAAGTGGATCAGATGTTATAAAAAATAGGAATCATGGATTAACTCTGGTGACATTTTAATTTCCCAATGTTTAATTTGTATAAAGAAAGTTCTCTTCCAAAGCCACAGAATCCTTAATAACATATGAATCATTTGAAATCTTACCTAGACAATGTTTCATACCCTATGCTATTGGCTGTCATATTAATCTATGACTTTTTCACATCAAAGTTTGGGGCATTTAAATGACAGCCCATTAACTTTCAACAGTGTTTCATGTACTTTCTGCCTTGGAGATACTTTTTTAAAATGTGAAGATTGAATATTTACTAAAAACCTCCTTTTTGCTAAACAAAAAGTTTGACCTTTAAAATTCAGCAAAATAAATCACCCAGAGTATTATAAGAAGCATTTTTCTATTAACAAAAGTATATAAGAAGCTATACAGAACCTCCAAGTTCTTTCCTTCAGGCCTATATACCATTAGATGGTTGCAATATTTAAAAATTATGTTGTCATTGCCACTCAAACCAAAAAATGAAGAAGGGGTAAATACATCAGATAGGGTTTAAATGGGCCCTATATCATGAATGAGAATGTGCTCCTTTTGGGAAATATATCACAAATAATTCTTAAAGAAGTTAAAGAAGCAGCAACTGCAGTTGAAGGAGAATTTAACATGATGGATAATTGTGTATATTCTGAAGGCAGAATGTTTGGGATAGAATAAGGGTTGAGTAATTAAATAGCTGTATCTTTGTATGAGTTAATTAAACTCTCTGAGTATTTCCTTTTCGGTAAAGTGGAGATACATCTTAGATCATGTTCAGAATTAAATAAGTTAATATATGTAAATATACATAATTTACATATATTAAATATATTAAAGTAAGACAGTAGGTGTTGCAAGAGGGCATCACAGGGAAGACACAATGACACCATAAAAACAGAAAATTAGCCAATCTGATTACATGGACCACAGCCTTGTCTAACTCATTGAAACTATGCCATGCCATATGAGGCCACCCAAGACAGCTGGGTCATGGTGGAGAAGTCTGACAGATTGTGGTTCACGGGAGAAGAGAATGGCAAACCACTTCAGTATTCTTGCCTTGAGAACCTCATGAACAGTATAAAATGGCAAAAAGATAGGACACTGAAAGATAAACTGCCCAGCTCAGTAGGTGCCCAATATGATACAGGAGATCAGTGGAGAAATAACTCCAGAAAGAATGAAGACATGGAGCCAAATCAAAAACTCATCCAGTTGTGGATGTGACTGGTGATAGAAGCAAGGTACAATGCTGTAAAGAGCAATATTGAATAGGAACCTGGAATGTTAGGTCCATGAATCAAAGGAAATTGGAAGTGGTCAAACAGAAGATGACAAGAGTGAATGTCGACATTCTAGGAATCAACGAACTGAGATGGACTGGAATGGGTGAATTTAGTCAGGAAACACCTGGAGTAACAGGCAAATTTGGCCTTGGAGTACGAATAAAGCAGGGCAAAGGCTAATAGAGTTTTGCCAAGAGAACACACTGGACATAGCAAACACCCTCTTCCAACAACACAAGAGAAGACTCTACACGTGGACATCACCAGATGGTCAACACCGAAGTCAGATTGATTATATTATTTGGAGAAGCTCTATACAGTCACCAAAAATAAGACCAGGAGCTGACTGTGGCTCACATCATGAACTCCTTATTGCCAAATTCAGATTTAAATTGAAGAAAGTAGGGAAAACCATTCAGGTATGACCTTAATCAAATCTCTTATGATTATACAGTGGAAGTGAGCAATAGATTTAAAGGACTAGATCTGATAGAGTGCCTGATGAAGTATGGACGGAGGTTCATGACATTGTACAGGAGACAGGGATTAAGACCATCCTCATGGAAAAGAAATGCAAAAAAGCAGAATGGTTGTCTGAAGAGGTCTTACAAATAGCTGTGAAAAGAAGAGAAATGAAAAGCAAAGGAGAAAAAGAAAGATATTCCCATCTGAATGCAGAGTTGCAAAGAATAGCAAAGAGAGATAAGAAAGCCTTCCTCAGCAATCAATGCAAAGAAATAGAGGAAAACAACAGAATGGGAAAGACTAGAGATCTCTTCAGGAAAATGAGAGATACCAAGGGAACATTTCATTCTAAGATGGGCTCGATAAAGGACAGAAATGGTATGGACCTAACAGAAGCAGAAGATATTAAGAAGAGGTGGCAAGAATACACAGAAGAACTGTACAAAAAAGATCTTCAAGACACAGATAATCACAATGGTGTGATCACTCACCTAGAGCCAGATATCTTGGAATGCAAAGTCACGTGGGCCTGAGAAAGCATCACTACAAACAAAGCTAGTGGAGGTGATGGAATTCCAGTTGAGCTATTTCAGATCCTGAAAGATGATGCTGTGAAGTGCTGCACTCAATATGCCAGCAAATTTGGAAAACTCAGCAATGGCCACAAGACTGGAAAAGGTCAGTTTTCATTCCAATCCCAAAGAAAGGCAATGCCAAAGAATGTGCAAACTACTGCACAATTGCACTCATCTCACACGTTAGTAAAGTAATGTTCAAAATTCTCCAAGCCAGGCTTCAGCAATACGTAAATCGTGAACTTCCAAATGTTCAAGCTGTTTTAGAAAAGGCAGAGGAAACAGAGATCAAACTGCCAACATCTGCGGGATCATTGAAAAAGCAAGAGAATTCCAGAAAACCTTCTATTTCTGCTTTATTGACTGTGCCAAAGCCTTTGACTGTGGATCACAATAAATTGTGGAAAATTCTGAAAGAGATGGGATTACCAGACGATCTGACCTGTCTCTTGAGAAACCTGTATGCAGGTTAGGAAGCAAAAGTTGGAACTGTTGGACATGGAACAACAGACTGCTTCCAAATAGGAAAAGGAGTACGTCAAGACTGTATATTGTCACCCTGCTTATGTAACGTGTATGCACAGTACATAATGAGAAACACTGGGCTGGAAGAAGCACAAGCTGGAATCAAGATTGTCAGGAGAAATATCAATAACCTCAGATATGCAGATGACACCACCCTTATGGCAGAAAGTGAAGAGGAACTAAAAAGCCTCTTGATGAAAGTGAAAGAGGAGAGCGAAAAATCTGGCATAAAGCTCAACATTCAGAAAACTAAGATCACGGCATCTGGTCCCATCACTTCATGGGAAATAGATGGGAAAAGTGTCAAACACTGCAGACGGTGATTGCAGCCATGAAATTAAAAGACGCTTACTCCTTGGAAGGAAAGTTATGACCAACCTAGATAGCATATTGAAAACCAGAGACATTACTTTGCCAACAAAGTTCCGTCTAGTCAAGGCTGTGGTTTTTCCAGTAGTCATGTATGGATGTGAGAGTTGGATGGTGAAGGAAGCTGAGTACCAAAGAATTGATGCTTTTGAACTGTGGTGTTTGAATAGACTCTTGAGAGTCCCTTGGACTGCAAGAAGATCCAACCAGTCCATCCTAAAGGAGATCAGTCCTGGGTGTTCATTGGAAGGACTGATGCTGAAGCTGAAACTCCACTACTTAGCCACCTCATGCGAAGAGTTGACTCACTGGAAAAGACCCTAATGCTGGGAAGGATTGGGGGTAGGAAGAGAAGGGTATGACAGAGGATGAGACGGTTGGATGGTATCACTGACTCGATGGACATGGTTTTGGGTGGACTCCGGGAGTTGCTGATGGACAGGGAGGCCTGGTGTTCTCTGATTCATGGGGTCGCAGAGAGTTGGACATGACTATGAGACTGAACTGAACTGAACTGATACATAATTCAAATAAATTTTTATGACAGAATATGACTAGGGTAAGCTTTATGTAATGTTTGGTGGTGGTGGTAATATCAGTAGTTGTAAGGTATGGAATCTGGACATTAGAATCAGACACATGCATATACAAATACTTGCTCTTCAGTTTACTACTGTGAGCTCAGAGCATTACATAACCACTCTGAACTTGTTTCCTAATTGTTTTTTACATATACATGTATCTATTATTTTTCATATTCATTTCCCATTTATGTTGTTACATAATATTAGCAGAGTTCCCTGTGTTATACAGTGGGTCCTTGTTGGTCATCTGTTTTAATATAGCAGTGATTTTGAATCCTAAGGGTTTCCCTTGTGGCTCAGCTGGTTAAGAATCCACCTGCAAAGCGGGAGACCTGGGTTGGGAAGATACTTTGGAGAAGGGAGAGGCTACCCACTCCAGTATTCTGGCCTGGAGAATTCCATGGACTATATAGTCCATGGCCTCACAAAGAGTCAGACAGGACTGAGTGACTTTCACTCACATGAATCCCAAACTATCCCTCCCCCTTGGTATCCATAAATTTGTTCTCTCTGAGTCTGTGAGTCTGTTTGTTTTGTAAATAAGTTCATTTGCATAATTTTCTTTTAAATTTCACAGATATCATATCTCTTTCTCTGTCTGACTTATTTCACTCAGTATGACAATCTCAAGGTCCATCCATGTTGCTGCAAATGTTGCTATTTCATTCATTTTTAATGGTGGAATAATAATCCATTGTCTACATGTGCCACATCTTCTTTATCCATTTCTCTGTTGATGAATACTTAGGTTGTTTTCATATCTCAGCTATTGTAAATAGTGCTCCAATGAATACTAAACATGCATCTATCCTTTCAAATCGTGTTTTTCTTGGGATATATGCCCAGAAGTGAAATTGCATATGGTAGTTCTATTTTTAGTTTTTAAAGCAACCTCCATACTCTTTTCCACAGTGGTTGTACCAATTTATTTTTCCATCAACAGTGTAGGAAGGTTCCCTTCTCTCTACACCCTGTCCAGCATTTCTTATTTGTGAATTTTTTGATGATAGTCATTCTGACAGGTGTGAGGTGGTATCTCATTGTAGTTTTGACTTGTATTTCTCTAATAGTTAGCGATCCTGAACATCTTTTCATGTGTTTCTTGGTCATCTGCATGTCTTTTTTAGAGATGTCTATTTAGATCTTCTGCACATATTTTTACAGGGTTGTCTGTTTTGATAACATCAAGCTATATGAGCTGTTTGAAAATTTTGGAGACGATTTGTCAGTAACATCATTTGCAAATATTTTCTCCCATTCTGTTCATTGTCTTTTCATTTAGTTTATTGTTTCTTTGCCTAACTTTACAATGACTAACATCATACCTATTGATATATTGCAATTATTAAATGAGAATATACATGATAAATTCTTGACACATAGAAAACTGTAACTACTATTATTATCCTCACCATAAACATCGAATTATTATTATTTTTAACCAGCAAGAATTTGATGCCTAACCTAGAAAGCAAATGTAATTTTCTTATAAAAGATTAAAGACTAAAGAGAAAAATCAAGACTTCTCTGGCATTCTACTGGTAGGAATCAACCTGCCAATGCAGAGGACATGGGTTCAATTTCTGATCAGGGGAGATTCCACATGCCACTGCCAACTAAGCCCATGCACCACAACTACTGAGTTCACATACCACAACTACTAAAGCTCGTGGTCCCAGAACCCATAATCTGCAACAAAAGCCACCACAATGAGACGCCTGTGCACTGAAATGAAGAATAGCCCTTTCTCTTAGCAACTAGAGAAAATCTGCAAAGCAGTGAAGACCCAGTACAGCCAAAAATAAATAAATAAATAATTTTTTTCAAAAAAAAGAAAAATCAGTAAGCTGCACAAAAATCACAAACTAATTTAATGTACATTCTTTTAAGAGTAAAACTGTGTTAATAGCATATTTTCTTTGGAATATGGAGAACACTGTAAAATTAAGTTTCTCTATAGAACTTGCAGAATAAATTTACATTATATGCCATCCTATAGAAATTTAAAATGTATCTAATTCTATGCAGAGAGCAAAAACTGATGGACTAGAACTCCTATTTAAAGTGGTGTGCAGAGGATTTATGTTACTGAGAGCATTCAACCTTAGCAGCTGATTTTATCTCTAATTCACAGAAAATTTTATTAGCACATTGGCACAGTAAAAAGAGAGTTGTAAGCAGTAACCCTGAGTTTTAGCATTGAGTTGTTTAAAGACTGATTTGAACTTGAGCAGTGATATAACTCTTTTTACCTCCAGTCTCCTACCGTAATTGTACTTACTTTATAAGACAATGGAGAAGTTATAGCTTAATAACATAAGAAAATACCATGGACATATTTTTCAAAACATATGCATTTATATATGTATGCATCCATTCATTTTACTCATTCCACATTTTTAAGTTTTGCATTGTTCTGTAGTGAACTTAGAGCATCCTATAGCAATTAAAGCTACAAATAAGTTATCAAGTTTGTAGAAATATAAACAGGTCTTAAGGACTTATGTAAATCATATAGCTGAACCAAATATTTTGCTCTCAATTTCTTGTAGGTCAAAATGAAAGAGAAGCAAAGGAAGTATTTTTAGCTACATGATTCTAATTAGTCATTCAAAGAAGTATGTCATTTTCCTTTCTTGCAGTGAGCTATGAAATTATTTTAAAATATTTTCTGTTTAATTTTTTTTTTACAGAAGTCATTAAAAAGGGCACAATCACCTGAAAAGGTACGCAAGAAGACATCTTACAGTAACTCTAAGAAATCCAACATCTCACTAAAGTGCAAATTATTGAAGGAAATTTAACAGGGTTCTAAGACTACATTGTCCAACCTTTCCCTTTTAGTTTGTATGGCTTGATCCAATAATGAAACATAGATTATCTAGAGGGTTACATAATCAGTTCAGTTCAGTCATGTCCGACTCTTTGCGACCCAATGAACCACAGCACGGTTCATCACCAACTCCCAGAACCCACCCAAACCCATGTCCATCGAGTCGGTGATGCCATTCCCTTCTCCTCCTGCCCCTAATCCTTCCTAGCATCAGGGTCTTTTCCAATGAGCCAACTCTTCGCACGAGGCATAATCTACCTGTTCTTAAAATAATCCCAACAATTATCACTTTTCTGAAGAGGTGTTCAGTAAGAATTGGACCACGGACACTTTGAGATTTGTTATCTGGAACTGGAATTAATACCAAGAGTACATAAAGTCTGATTTGTCATATTAGAAAATCCTACAAGACTTTGATTCTGATTAAAATCTACCTCAAAATAGGTATCTTAAAATCAAAGAGCAATTTTATTAACTACAAACAAAATAAACATCAGAATTATCCAGGCCTTGAAGGCATTGTTTTTTGGAAAACTGGAGTATATATAATACAGTTGGTTATTGGGAGACTAACTTAGTTTATCAGTTCAGTTCAGGTCACTCACTCAGTTGTGTCCTACTCTTTGCGACCCCATGAATCACAGCAGGCCAGGCTTCCCTGTCCATCACCAACTCCCGGAGTTTACCCAAACTCATGTCCATTGAGTCAGTGATGCCAACCAGCCATGTCATCCTCTGTTGTCCCATTCTCCTCCTGACTTCAATCTTTCCCAGCATCAAGGTCTTTTCAAATGAGTCAGCTCTTCGCATGAGGTGGCCAAAGTATTGGAGTTTCAGCTTCAAAATCAGTCCTTCCAATGAACACCCAGGACTGGTTGAATTTCTAGGATGGACTGGTTGGATCTCCTTGCAGTCCAAGGGACTCTCAACAGTCTTTTCCAACATCACAGTTCAAAAGCAATGATTCTTCTGTGCTCAGCTTTCTTTATAGTCCACCTCTCACATCCATACATGACTGCTGGAAAAACCATAGCTTTCACTAGATGAACCTTTGTTGGCAAAGTAATGTCTCTGCTTTTAAATAGGCTGTGTAGGTTGGTCATAGCTTTCCTTTCAAGGAGCAAGTGTCTTTTAATTTCATGGCTGCAGGAACCATCTGCAGTAATTTTGGAGCCCAAGAAAATAAAGTCTGTCACTGTTTCCACTGTTTTCCCATCTATTTGCCATGAAGTGATGGGACTGGATGCCATGATCTTAGTTTTGTGAATGTTGAGCTTTAAGCCAACTTTTTCACTCTCCTCTTTCACTTTAATCAAGAGGCTCTTCAGTTCCTCTTCACTTTCTGCCATAAGGGTGGTGTCATCTGCATATCTGAGATTATTGATATTTCTCCCTGCAATATTGATTCCAATTTGTGCTTCATCCAGCCTGGCATTTTGCATGATGTACTCTGCATAGAAGTTAAATAAGCAGGGTGACAATATACAGCCTTGACATACTCCTTTCTCTGTTTGGAACCAGTCTGTTGTTCCATGTTGTTCCATTTCCAGTTCTAACTCTTGCTTCTTGATCTGCATACATATTTCTCAATAGGCAAGTATAGTGGTCTATATTCCCATTTCTTCAAAAATTTTTGCTGTATTATTCAAGTTCCAAATATAAATGGTATCATATGGGATTTATCTTTCTCTGACTTACTTCGCTGTTGCCTCTATGTTCATCTATGTAAAATTGGCCTATAATTTTCTTTTTGTAATATCTTTGTCAGGTTTTGACATCAGGTTGCCTCCTAGAATGAGTTTGGAAATGTTCCTTCCTCTGCAATTTTTTAGAATAGTTTCAGAAAGATAGGTGTTACTCTGCCATCATTAAAAAAAAAAAAAAAAAACCTTTTAGTACCTGAAACAAAGCTAGACCTATAAAGGGCATGTAGTAAATGTTTCTTGGCTTAAAAAATGAGTAATTCATGACAATAGATCTTAGATGAAAAAAGAAATGAAAAGGAAATCTCCTTTTAATGGTATTAACTTTTTCTTTAAGAGGAATTTTTCTAAGTGTTTTCTTCTGATTCAAATAATTTCTTGGAAATAGTCTTCACAAAACAGGATAGAATTCATGGTTTTTGAAATAATGATGGAAGTCTTTAGGTACATACGGCATATAAACATTAGAAGGTAGCACCTGAATAAAGTTACGAAGGAAAAAAATGAACATTAAGATGTGCATGTCCACCTGATTAGAGAGATTAATTGTAACAGTAGAAATTAAACTATAATTTGGTGCCTGGATTATCCCTTGAGTTTCGTTATGATTAGCATGACTCACCCATAATTGCTTCTACCAACATGGTTTTGCCAAGCTGCCAGATAGACAAGCCTATTGGCTTGGTTTAAATCCAGGTCTCTTACAGACTAATGGCCTAGAGAGCTATCATTACTTCTACTCTAAAATTACTCTGGAGATAATTTTAGTCTTACTCAATTACTCCTTGACTCTCATGTTAAGGAAAGTACTTTGGAAAAAGCATATTTAGAATATTCGTGAATCCTTAGCTTCTTAAAAGTTAGAAAATTTTTATAAAATAATTTTAAAATTCAAAATATTAAAGCTGTGTGTATTTTATAAAGATTCACTAAGCCATACACTTGATTTATATACTTTTATATTTACATTCCTTTATATATCTAACCAACTTTAACAAAATATTTATTTAAAACACTAAAGTATTATTTATATGTAGATTCTTACTTAGAGAATCAAAACACTGAAAAAATACTACATCAAAATTTGAAACTAATAGAAATATGTGTCTATTTTACTTCTTTCTTTTTAAAAAATCTATTGTCAGTCTATATTTCCTTGTATTACATTAAACTGATAGCATGAATAAACTTCTGAATATGCCCCAATTTTTTCAAAAGGGATTTAGTTCCTCTTTCTTTGAACGCTTTCCTGACTTTCTAGGTTTCTTCTTAGCCTCTACTTCAGTCTAGTAAAAAGGTTTAGGGTACAATTTATAGATCCTTTCATAAACACAGTAAACTTTTCCTATTAAAATGAGGAAAAGAAACCAAAAGTTCAATATTGTGACAAATCATATTTTATTCTCTATACAGACTATATGCATTTAATTTCCATTTAAAAGCAGAGATCCTTAAATTTTATAACTCAACATTCTACATTATTTGAGGATAATATACAGATTTTTCTCACACATTACAAAATCAATTTGTCAGGATGGGGGAAAATGCCATGTGACACCCACACTGAAAGACAATAAATGACTCCACTGGGGGAATAATATTTAAAATAATTATTGTCTGCTGCTATATAAGTGTCTCTCAGTGAGAGACTAAACGATTGGCCATGTGAAAGGGCTGACAAGAGGACTATTGCATTTAGAAGTTAGTTTTTAAGAGACTGGCAATGTTTAAAACTGTGAAAAGATAGAGTTTAAGGACTGAAATAAAAAACGGCTGAATTCATCTGACTGTACCATGGCAATAGCATGAACATGTAACCTCTTACTCAGCCAATAGCTAAGTTCCCATTGCATGAGTTAGACATTCCAAGACAAAGCAGAAAGAGATGTGTTAAAGATTAGACTTGCAAATTTCAGAATACATAGTGTCAGTCTAGTGATGTTAAAACATCCATTTAGAATAACTCACAGAGTAACTGTAGCATATTACAAAGTGGAATCATGAATATGCAATCAGCAAATGGTTCTGGAGTCTGATCACCATCTCTGTCAAGTACAGCAGCCACTTTCTGTGATGCTACCTTGGCACTTTGACAGTGATTATACCTTTACATGATGTACTGCAGATATCATGGTTCGGTTGTTTACAAATAGAACCATATCTTACTCTTTCACTGTCAGAATAGTATTTTAAATAAGGAAAATATTCCTCATCACAAATCTTCCATTTAAGTCACTCATGCATAATCATACTGGGAATATCTTAAATGCCACTACCACATAACAAAAGCAACTCCCTAAAATCCTTCTTTATATTGTTCCTAAAAGTGAAGTGATATAGAGATTTTTCAAGTTGAATGAAAAGAAACTGCATAAAAGATTAATTTACAACACAGTGCCCATTACTCTAAAGGTGTAGGTTTAGTAAAAGAGAAATCCATTTTTAAATATGAAGCAAAATTCTAAGAGAGAGATACAAGCATCAATCATGGCAAAATTATCCAGATGAGGTATACTTCGACTTCTTCACTTATCCTACCCAAAATCACTTTTTGTTTATTTGTAGGTATTAATATTGCCTCAAAATGCAACTGCAAGTGGTTTGCTTAGATTGTTATTTCCTCCAATGTTAGTTATCTAAATTTCAAGTAAAGATATGGGAGACTAAATTATCAGCTTATTCCTCAACTTCTTACTTAATTTTATCTGTGTATCCATATCAATAAAACTCAAATATTTAAGTCTGCTATAGGATATGCAAACCTATTTAGATACCTCTAAATATCTAGGATTTTGCTGTAAATGAAAATACATATGAATTTAGATGTAATTATTTGTAATTTTCAACCTATATAAGGTTTTATTGGTTCAATACTTATGTTTAATCATTGATTTAGGAAGTTGAGAAGTTCATACTTATGGGATAGTAAAACTAAAATAAACTGTGGAAATCATATTGTTTAAATCATTACACAATAATCTCCTTTCTGTGCAAACATTTTTAAGAGTGAAATTTGTTACAGGTCCCATAGCTTGAGTCAAAAATCAGAAGATAAATAATTACTAGAAAGGGAAGGAAATAAAAGGAATCGGGAGGAAATTATGGGACTGTGTATTCTTGATGAAACTAAAGCCTTAGATTTAAAAATAGAGTTGTAGAATGATTTAGATCTTGAAATGCTTCCCTCACAATAATGGGATAGTTCTCCCAAACAAAAGGGACTGAACATTAAACAAAACCTTAGATAAGAGAATAGGGTATAGAATTTTTAAAAATAAATACTAGCATTTCAGCTCAACTTTTTCTGCAGCATTTCTCTATCGTCTGCCTCCATTAAGCTATAGAAAAGGTTATATATCACAAAAAATAACCACTCATAAAACACCACTCACAAAACAGTGCTCATTTTGGAAAAATGGCTTCATATCCAATAAGAAAAGAAATAAGAATTACCAAGACTACTTTAGAGAAAAGGGTTTATGAAAGCTACTGCAAAAATGTAATTGAAAGAAAAAATGGTGTAGAAATTCTGCTCCATAGGTATGAAATAGGAAAAAAAGAACACAGTACACATACTAGGCAAAAGGTTGATGAAGATCCCTGCTCTGAGGAAAATATGAATTGAAAGTTACTTCTAATCACTTCAAAATCTAGAACAATTTAGATTTGATTTAATAATATTAAATTTCAAATATGAGATTAAAAACTGTATTTGAGATTACAGATTTCCAAAAACAGAAAGACAGCAAAGAACAATAATGCCAAACTGAAAAACACTTTGAGAAACAGCAATTAACCACATAGTCACTATTGAAACAGATCTTTTCTCAGAGGAAAAGACTGAGATAACTCCATCCAATGTAAGCAAAGATATTGTCACTCAGAGAGAACCTGTTAATAAGCAATATAGATAGGTGTAAGGAAAATGGGTGTATCTGAAGTAGAAAACTCATCGAATGCAATAGAAGACACGTTCAGATATTGATGAAAACCTTATCTAAAATGAGAAAAATCTAAACCTGTAAATCAAAAGAGTATAATATTTAAGTGAAAGTCACTCAGTCACATCCGACTCTGCAACCACATGGGCTGTAGCCCACCAGTCTCCTCTGTCCATGGGATTTCCCAGGCAAAAATACTGGAGTGGGTTGCTATGTCCATTTAAAATAAGACATAGAATATCAAGATATTTTGTTTAAGCTACCATTGAAAAACAAGCAGTCAAAAAAAGAGTAAGACCAACTAGCATCAGAATCACCTAAAATTAATCAATGCCATATGACAAAGCAATATTTAAAAATGATGCTCACAATAAGGTACTTGAGGTCCTGGCTAGTACAATAAGAAAGAAAAAGTAAGTAAAAGTTACAACTATTGTAAAGTAAAAAATAAATCTCTTTGAAGATGACATGATTATCTACATAGAAAATAAACAAATTAAGAAAAAAAACTCCTAGAACTAATTAGTGAGTATAACAAATTTGCATGACACAAGATTAATATGAAAAAGTTAACAGCTTTCCTATATACCACCAATGAGCAATTGGAAAATTTTTTAAAATCTAATAAAATATAATTTACAATAGCACAAAAATTAAATATTTAGGTATAAATTTCACAAAATATGTCCAGTATCTATATGTGAAAAGCTATAAAACTGTGATAAAAGAAATCAAAGATCTAAAAAATGCCCATGTTCATGGAATGAAAGATTTAATATTGTTAAAATATCAGTTATTCCAAACTTGATTTATAGATTCAGTGCAATCTCAGTCAAAAAGCCAGTAAGTTATTTCACACATATTGACAAACCAGCTCTAAAGTCTATATGAAAAGGTACTAGATTTCAAGATTACTCTAAGGCTATAGTAATCAACACACTGTGGCACTGACAAAGAATAGACACTTAGATCAGTGGAACAAAATAGGAAGCCCAGAACAGAAATAGACTCACACAGATTAATTCAACTTGACAAAGGAGTAAAGGTAATTCAAGAGAGAAATAAAACAAGTTGTATTTTTTTAACAAGTGTTACTAGAATAATTACATGTTCATATGGCGAAAAATAACCTAAATACAGGCCTCAAAACATATCACAAATTTATTTCAAAATGAGACATAAATGTAAATGGAAAACTGTAAAATTTGTAGCAGAAGTACAAGAAAGTCTAGGTGACCTTTTATTTGGTGATGAGTTTTTAAATACTACACCAAAAACATGACACAACACAGGAAAAATGGCTAAGTTGGATTTCATTAGAATTAAAAAAATTCTTCTGTGCAAAAGACATTGTTAAGAGAATAAAACGCTATAGACTAGGAGAAAATATTTGGGAAACATATCTGAAAAATAATTTTTAGCCAGAATATATAAAGAATACTTAAAACACAAAAATAATAAAACAACCTAGTTAAAAAATGGACAAAAGACCTAAACTGACACCAAACCAGAAAAGATAAAAAATAAAGTAAAAGATGTTAACACTATTTTTCCAGAAAATGTCAAACTAAAGCAACAGTGAGATACCACTTAAACAACTATTAAAATAACTAAAGTCCTAAGAGTTGATATTACCATTTTCTAACAAGGATGCAGAAGCATCAAAAACTCTTTTTTTTTTCACTGTTAGCATTTTATTATGTCAACTTCTAGTCTGATATATGCATATTTATGGATATACACACATCTGTACATATTTTTATAAAAATAAGATCATATTGTACATGACTTTTTGTAAGTTTTTTTCCACTTATCTATTTTGAAGCATCAAGAACTCTTAATAATTACTTGTGGGATGTCAAAGAGTACAGCCACAGTGGAAGACAGTTCAGCAGTTTCTTACAAAGCTAAACATAATCTTACAATGTGATTCAGTGGTCTTGCTTCCAGGTATTTACCCAACTTGTGTGAAAACTCACATCTATACAAAAATCTGAATGCAAATGTTTATAGTAGTTCACAATCAAAAATATGATACTAATGAAGATATCCTTTAATAGGAAAACAGTAAACACACTGTGTTATATGCATACAGTGGAATATTATTCAACAATTTAAAGAGCTATCATACACAAAAAAGCATAAATGGATTTTAAATGGATTATGCAAACTGAAAGATGTCAGTCTGAAAAAGCTACATAATATATAATTACAATTACAACATTTTAGTAATGGCAAAACTATATAGAAGCAAAAAGAGCGGTAAATACCAGTACTTGTGAAGGGATAGGATGGATGGATAGGTAAATGACACAAGATTTTTAGGGTTGTGAAATCACTCTGTATGATGTTATATATTTGTATAATATCTGTAATGACACAATACATTTATAAAAAAGCACATTATAGCACAAAGAGTGAAACAATATATGCAAATTTAAAAAAAAATCACTACGAACAAAGCTTGATTAAGATCTTCCAAGATGGAATGCAAAGTGTTCAAAAATATCTGTATTACAAATGTATAAAGCAAACTAGATAGCATATTTAAAAACAGAGACATTACTCGACCAACAAAGGTCCATCTAGTCAAGGCTATGGTTTGTCCAGTGGTCATGTATGGATGTGAGAGTTGGACGGTGGACAAAGCTGAGTGCCAAAGAATTGATGCTTTTGAACTGTGGTGTTGGAGAAGACTCTTGAGAGTCCCTTGGACTGCAAGAAGATCCAACCAGTCCATCCTAAAGGAGATCAGTCCTGGGTGTTCATTGGAAGGACTGATGTTGAAACTGAAACCCCAATACTATGGCCACCAAATATGTAAGTAACACTGGTAATGAGTGAAATTTGTAAAAATAAAGACAAACGAAAATGTACATAAGTCTTGTGTGTGTTAGCCACTCAGTCATGTCCAACTCTTTGCAACTCCATAAACTGTAGCCTTCCAGGCTGCTCTGTCCATGGAATTCTCCAGGTAAGAATACTACAGTGGGTTGCCATTTCCTTCTCCACATAAATCCTCTACTCTTGTTCAGTAAGTTGTTTCCCAGGAGGGAAACAATAATTAAGGTTAATTAATAATTAAGGTTAATTATTTCAATATATACTATTACCTATCCCTATATACTGAAATTGAACAAATAACTAAATGATTGATAAATTATGGTTGCCAAGTTTCTCATTATTCGAGAGGGAGTTTACAAATAAGGAAGGATTAGAATTGAAGATATCAGAACGAACACATATTTAGTTTAGTATAGATAAAGATTATTTATATACAGATACATAGATACACTTATTTATAGATATGCGTATATATACATGTGTGTATGTAAACATATATATTAATTAGTATAAACACACATATTTGCTTGTATTTTTAGCTGAGAGGACCCAGAAGTAATGACACACCACAGCAACAATAATAGCTAGCATTTAAATCTTGATTTCTAATACCATTCTCCTGGAGGGATGGGAAGAAGGAAAAGGAAAGATTCTACTTTAAGATTCTTGCCTATATATGAGGACATGAAATGCTACTTGAATGTAGGCTGTGATAGATTAACAATTCATATTACAAACCTTAGAACAAACAATAAAAATATAAAAGAGATGTATTTAAGAAACATAATGGAAATAAAATGTAATACTTTTATTACTTTGTTATAACTTTGTTACTTGTTTTATTACTTTGTTATAACTTTGAGAATTTTATCATAAAGTTAGAAAAAACAGTCAAACCTAAGTCCCTAATACAAATAAATATGTTACTTGAAATGCATATATGAAAAATCATGAAGATTTAAATCAATAAAATAAGGTTCTACTCAAGAAGTTAAAAACAGAACAATGAAGAATTTAGAAGGAAGAAAGGATAAAAATATGAGGAGGAAAATTAAAAATTAAAAATACATATTTCTATATGTAAAATAAAAATATCATCAAAGCAAAAGTTAGTTCTCTGAAAATATCCACCTGGCTAGATGAAAACATAAAAAGAGAAAACTCAATATGAGAGTAGGGACATCCGTTAGACCCCATAGATTTTAAAAATTAAAAGAAAATATTAAACATGTTTTATCAATAAATGCAAAAAAGAGATAGAATAGAAAAAATTTCTTGAAAATCATTAAAAATGAAAGCTGATACACAAAAACAGAACACTGGATAGTCCTTATCTGTCAAAATATTGAATCTACACTACATATATTCCTACCAAAATATTTCAGACCTAGATGAACTCCCCACTCATTTCCCTAAATAATAAAGTAAGAAGTAATAACAACAATACACAAACTCATCCATAGACTAGGAAAAGAGGGAATATTTTGCAATTCACTTCTGGAACAGAATAGCACAGTTACAAAATGTTGACAAAGAGCTTACATAAAAGGAAAATTATAGGTCAGTTCAGTTCACTTCAGTTGCTCAGTCATGTCCAACTCTTTGTGACACCATGGACTACAGCATGCCAGGCCTCCCTGTCCATCACCAACTTCTGGAGTTCACCCAAACTCATGTCCATTGAGTCACTTGATGCCATGCAACCATCTCATCCTCTGTCCGCCCCTTCTCCTCTTGCCTTCAATCTTTTCCAGCATCAGGGTCTTTCTCCAGTGTGTCAGATCTTCACATCAGGTGGCCAAAGTATTGGAGTTTCAGCTTCAACATCAGTACTTCCAATGAATATTCAGGACTGATTTCCTTTAGGATGGACTGGTTGGATCTCCTTGCAGTCCAAGGGACTGTCAAGAGTCTTCTCCAACACTACATTTCAAAACAATCAATTATTTGGCACTCAGCTTTCTTTAGAGTCCAACACTCACATCCATACATGACTATTGGAAAAACCATTGCCTCGACTAGATGGACGTTTGTTGGCAAAGTAACGTCTCCCCTTTTTAATATGCTGTCTGGGTTGGTCATAACTTTTCTCTCAATGAGCAAGTGTCTTTTAATCTCATGGCCACAGTCACCATCTGCAGTGATTTTGGAGCCCCCCAAAATATAAAGTCAGCCACTGTTCCCACTGTTTCCACATCTATTTGCCATGAAGTAATGGGACCAGATGCCATGATCTTAGTTTTGTGAATGTTGAGCTTTAAGCCAACTTTTTCACTCTCCTCTTTCACTTTCATCAAGAGGCTCTTTAGTTCTTCACTTTCTGCCATAAGGGTGGTGTCATCTGCATATCTGAGGTTATTGGTATTTCTTCCAGCAATCTTGATTCCAGCTTGTTCTTCATTTAGCCCAGCATTTCTCATGATATACTCTGCATATAAGTTAAATAAGCCCGGTGACAATATACAGCCTTGATGTACTTCTTTTCCTACTTGGAACCAGTCTGTTGCTCTATGTCTAGTTATAACTCTTGCTTCCTGACCTGTATACAGACTTCTCAAGAGGCAGGTCAGGTAGTCTGGTATTGCCGTCTCTTTCAGAATTTTCCAGTTTATTATGATCTACACATTTAAAGGCTTTGAAAGAAAGTGAAAATGAAGTCGTTCAGTTGTGTCCAACTCTTTGCAACCCCATGGACGGTAGCCTACTAGGCTCTGCCGTCCATGGGATTTTCCAGGCAAGAATACTGGAATGGGCTGCGATTTCCTTCTTCAGGGATCTTCCCAACCCAGGGATCAATCCTGGGTCTCCTGCATTGCAGACAGACGCTTTACCATTTGAGCCACCAGGGACGCCCAAAGGCTTTGGCATAGTCAGTAAAGCAGAATTTTCTGAAACTCTCTTGCTTTTTCGATGATCCAGTAGATATTTGCAATTTGATCTCTGATTACTCTGCCTTTTCTAAATCCAGCTTGAACATCTAGAAGTTCACAGTTCACGTATTGCTGAAGCCTGGCTTGGAAAATTTTAAGCATTACTTTAGTAGCGTGTGAGATGAGTGCAATTACGCAGTACTTTGAGCATTCTTTGGCATTGTATTTCTTTGGATTTGGAAAGAAAATCGACCTTTTCCAGTCTTGTGGCCACTGCTGTGTTTTCCAAATTTGCTGACATATTGAGTGCAGCACTTTCACAGCATCATCTTTTAGGATTTGAAATAGCTCAACTGGAATTCCATCACTTCCACTAGCTTTGTTCGTAGTGATGCTTCCTAAGGCCCACTTGACTTCATATTCTAGGATGTCTGGCCCTAGGTGAGTGATCACACCATCATGATTATCTGTGTCATCTTTTTTGTACAGTTCTTCTGTGTATTCTTGCCACATCCTCTTAATAGCTTCTGCTTCTGTTAGGTCCATACCATTTCTGTCCTTTATCAAGCCCATCTTTGCATGAAATATTCCCTTGGTACCTCTAATTTTCTTGATGAGATCTCTAGTCTTTCCTATTCTATTTTTTTTTTCTCTATTTCTTTGTGCTGATCACTGAGGAATGCTTTCTTAAACTGAAGTGATAGAAAATTAGGGAACTTTCAAAATGAAAACTGATTTCAAAATTACAGCCCAGAAAATAACAAAAAGAGCTGTCATGGCCTTTAGCAGCTTTTCCTTTAATTTCTGCAGACTCTTTTGTCTTCAACCTTTGAGCCTTACTATTGTCTTTATTGTACTCAAACCAGGGCTTTCTTCTTCAGTGAAAGTCGTGGAAAAGATACATGATGATTTTACACTGATTAGAAGGGAACTTTCATGTACAGGTAATTCTCCCAAGACCATAAATTGTACAAATCAGAATATATGAAAGCCCAAAGAAACATGGAAATTAGGAATGACTATTAATGAAAATAAAGTTTTATCATCATACTGTATAATAAGCATATGAAATAAACACCTGGTTCATTAACTTGCCATCAGAAGGCCAGTTATGTTAAACTATGCCCAAAATGTCCAGTCTTAGATTATAGTGTCTTCATCTCTATATTTGAAACAGTATCCTCAAAATATATGAAAATATTGTGACTAATAATTTCTTAAAAGTTTCTTGATAAAGTTTTTATATCTTAAAAACTGGTCTTTTGTTCAAGCCTAAAAAATAGACAAAGATAAAAGGGAAAGTATATATTGTTGAAAAGGTTGAAATATTTTATTCATTCATTCATTCATTCATTCATTTAGGCAATTATTCACTCAGCAATTATGTATCAGGTACATCTATGTACCAGGCATGGTAAGAGATATAATACAAAGAATAAATGCCAAAAAATAGAATTTTGGTGCCACATTGTTCTGTGCTGTGCTTAGGTGCTCAGTCACATCTGACTCTTTGTGACCCCATGGACTGTAGCTGTCCAGGCTCTTCTGTCCATGGGAATTATTCAGGCAAGAATACTGGAGTGGGTTGCCATTCCCTTCTCCAGGGGATTTTCCCAACCAAGGATAAAACCCACATCTCCCACAGTGTAGGCAGATTCTTTACCCACTGAGCCACCAGGGAAGCCCAAGTATATTGGAGCGATTCCGACCCAGGAATTGACGTGGGGTCTTCCGCATTTCAGGCAGATAGTTTACAGCTGGGCTACTAGGGAAGTTGCTTACCATCAAATATAAAATATTTTTATTTAAAAGTTATTTACTTTGTTTTTATGAATGCTTTAGAAGAACTGAGGTAGACTGAGGTATTTTTAAATGAGACAGATAAGATCAGTAGAAATTAAATAAACACATTGCCCAAAAACATATACCTGGAAACTGAAAAAAATTATTGATAAGTGACCATTTTCCAGGACTGCATGTATGCCTATACAGATATATACGGCATGTAAGTATACATAGAGAAGTGGATAGAAAGGTGACACCTTCACTGGCTGTGAAGAGTTGGGTTATACCTGTTTTCCTTTAAAAAATATGTAGATGTCAACTTATTGTCTAAAATATTGCTGTAAAGAAGTAGAAAGTAAAAGACTAGACTTCTAGTAACCTCCAACCCAATTTACTTTACTTATGGCATACCTGAAGAATTACTTTTAAAAATATACTCCTTTAAGTTTCAATGATGTAAAGAGGAAATGGTTTGCAAACTTCAATGTCGAAGTTTCCTGAATCACGATGTCCTCTTTTGATCTGAAAACCTAGTATTTAATCATTTCAGGGAATTATTTATTATTTTATTTAATCTTTGAGCCCAGTATATTTTTCCTTCCATTTTTAAATATCTCTAATCTAGTATAATAACCTATGCAATATTGGAATATATATTTTATTAGCTTCCTTCATCTTGTGTTTTAAATACATATTCAGTGGGGTTATCTTAAAATTTCTTCCTATAAGAATAATTCAATTTCTAGTTCTTTGATGTTTCTAATTTATTTTTAAGTCCTTTAATGATAAGGTTTTGCTCAAATGTGTTTCTTTAGGGAATCATTTCTTTGTAATATAATTAATATAGTTACATTAGCTCAACTTATTTCCTCTTTGAGAATAAGTTTTCTTGAATCATGCTCTCTTAAAGCACTTGGGGTGAATTTTCCTTTTACTTAAGTTATATTATCTTCTAGACCAAACTTTTTCTCCTTATAATGGTATGTTCTTTCTTCCTTCTTAAATTTAAATTTTTACTTCACACTATCAATGTTACTGGAGAGGGCATTGGCAACCCACTACAGTACTCTTGCCTGGAAAATCCCAGGGACAGAGGAACCTAGTGGGCTGCCGTCCATGGGGTCGCACAGAGTCGGACACGACTGAAGCAACTTAGCAGCAGCAGCATATCAATGTTATTATTATTCTATTATTATTAACAGAATATTTCTGTATTAACTATGCCATTACCCTTCATCTTTATCATGCTCTAGCAGCTATATTTTCTCTGATATGGTATGGGTATGGTCTAAACTAATTTTGTACTGAATTTGATGCCTGTTTTGTGTTGTTGTTTTTTAACTTCAGTTTGAAGATAAATATGGCTTCTTTCTATTTATTTTCCCTATCCAGAGGGTATATGGATGGGCTTACCTGAGAATTAAGCCTTTTTGTGGTACACTGTGAGTTCTGTGGTTGTTGTTGTTCAATTGCTAAGTTGTGCCTGGCTCTTCGTGAACCCACAGACTGTAGCACGCCAGGCTTTCCAGTCCTTCACTATCTCCTGGAGTTTGCTCAAACTCAAGTCCTTTGAGTAGGTGATGCCATCAAAACACCTCATCCTCTGTCACCCATTTCTCCTTCTACTCTCAATCTTTCACAGCATCTGGGTCTTTTGCAATGAGTTGACTCTTCACATCAGGTGGCCAAAGTATTGGAGCTTCAGTATTATTAAATGCTGAGTATCATTGCTCACCCCTTTAGTGAGGGAAAGGCCTCCTAACCCATTAGGAAAATATGACAAGGTGGATAGCTAACAGTCGTGTTTACTCCCTGGACAATAGGGGCAGTGGATACTTTATCTCACTATTGACTTACCAAGTTTTATTTAATTCCCCCTGATAACCATTTCTATCACTCACCAGTAAAATAAGGAGAGAGAGAAAAATGCAAAAGAAGTTCTGCTTGCTTCTCTGCAGTTTTGGAATATTCCTGAGAAAGTGTAAGTTTTTGTACTCATCACTTCAGCTTCAAGAAATGGGGAGAGTCCTGTGAGCCAAGTTATTTTTTTGTTGTTGTTTGATAAATTATTTTTTTTTAATTTTCTTTACTTTATTTTGTTGGTTTTGCCATACATTGTCATGAATCCACCATGGGTATAGATATGCTCCTCCTCCAGAACCCCCCTCCCTCCTCCCTCCCGATTCCCTCTCCCTGGGTCATCCCGGTGCACCAGCCCCAAGCATCAAACCTGGGCTGGCGATTGATTTCACATATGATAATTAACATGTTTCAATGCTGTTCTCCCATATCATCCCACCCCTGCCCTCTGTGTTCCTTGGTTCTGCTCCCAAACCTAGGTCCTATTTCTTACCCAATTCTTAATTGCTACTGCTAAGGAATTGTATCCATTTTTACCCCTTACTTTGCATTTTATAGGTATTTTGGGAGAGGGATTCATTTTTTTAATCCTTTCATGAATCCTTTTATTCAAGACAACAGGCAAAATATAGATTTTTTGAAAATGGTTAACATGTTATAAAAGTGAAATGACATATCAAATTATTAAGTATTCATGTTAAGAATAAACACAAAAAATATTGTAGAATGGCATTCTTATATTAAGAAACTAGAGAAAACTTTTAATTGAAAGATTTGGGGAAAATAGTCTTCTGTAGTATTGTTTAGTCATCTTTCAATAATATCAATCCACTTTCCTTCTGGAGAATAGGCTACAAATGACCATATATAGAATAAATGAAAAAGAGTTGTAATTCAAAATCCCTGAACAAAGGCAGAACATATTCATCTAATTTATAACATATAATAGCACTCTGAGAATGTGAGATACTGAACTAGCAAAGCCTAATGGAGATATAAAAAGATGTAGGGGATACTGTGAGAGTTAAATTTTTAAGAGGGCTGTAGCGAAATGCTTTAAAAAGAACAAAGAGGAGGGGGAACTAAGATGGCAGAGGAATAGGACGGGGAAACCACTCTCTCCCCAATAAATACACCAAAAGAACTTTTAAAGACCGCGCAAACTCCATAAAACAGGATCTAAATGCTGGCAGAGGACATCGGGCATCTGAAGGGACGGCCCATTGCCGACGAGAGAAGGTAGGACAAAAGAAAAAAGAGAGAGAAAAAAGTAAAGGGAGAGACAGAGTTGGGGGCGGGGATCCGTCCCGGAAGGGGAGTCTGGAATAAAGAGGAAAAAAAAAAAAAAAGAGGAGAAACGTTTCCGAATACCAGGGAGCATTCCCTCGGGCGGATTTGCGGTGAATCTTGGAGAGCAAGATAGCTGGGAGTAAAAGCAGATTAACAATTAAGCCCTGCAAGCTACATTTCTGGCTGGAAGGCACAGGGAAGCGGCAGCGGCGGACGCCCCACCCCCCACTAGCCAAAGCAGACTGCTCAGGGAGGGGCGGGCCGCGCGCTCAGGGAAGGGAGCAGCCTGAGCGACCCAACCCAGGGGGCTAACCGGAGATAGACTGAGAAGTAGCCTTCCCCAGGAAGAGCCCCCCTGCCAGGCCCACGCAGAACAAGGAGAGGTGTGGAGTCGGCAGAGAGGCGGCTGGCCGGGTGGCACAGAACAAAGGGCGTGCGGAGTCGGCAGGGAGGCGGCCGGCCGAGGAGATCTGGGCGCCTGTGGGCTGCGGACCGGCCCAGCCCCCGCCCGAGTGCAGCGGGCATAACCCAGCCTCAGCGAGACCAAAGGGTGAGGCGGAGTCGGCAGGGAGGCGGCCGGCTGGGCGGAGCTGGGCGCCTTCGGGCTGCGGACAGACCCAAACCCTGCCCGAGACCAGCGGGCATAGCCCAGCCCCGGCGAGGCTTCCTCGTCCAAATTGCGCACAGAGCTAGGTGCTAACCAAGACTACTGGGGATTCTGAACGGATCGGAGCTCTGCACACCTAAGAAGACGTGCTTAGCTGCACGT